>VONZ01001633.1:0-115061 GCA_012976165.1 Labeo catla | reverse complement strand
GATTTGGGCCAGATTAGCCTGCAGTGTGAACGTAGCATATTTACCCATATTTACCAATGTAAAGCAACATCTACATTCACAGTGCGAGCCTGACTACCTTTTGCAACTGTCTTGATCACTTTGGGTATGTAAAATCTTTGAAGTGACTCCCATGAGCGCAGAATCGTGACGAATGTTGATCTAGAGTGAATTCCGATATGACCGTTCACACTGCGGTCGCATTGCAAAACATCTGACCTGTATCAGATTTAGTACCACATATGGAAGTGGCATAGATTGGAACTGAAAAGATCAGATTCCATGCAGTTTGTGCTGTTCACACTGTCATGAGAAAAACAGATCTGAGTCACATTGGATTTGGGCCACATTTACCTGCAGTGTGAACGTAGCTGTATTTACCTTTATTTGCCAATGCAAAGCAACAAAAAAAGCGGTGGAGAACACATCATCCAGTTTGGACTACTTTTAAAAATAAATCATGAAATATTCCCTGGCTGTGAGCTCTCAAATGCCTGTTCAATGGCTGCACCTCTCTGGCATGTTTTAGGCTAGTTTGATAACATATCACATCATTATTTGAGATCTGACTATCCAATATTTAGTCCTTCAGCATCATTTGACCTCCTCCACTGTAGTGCCACTTCCTGCTGGACAGGTGCATTGTGGCAACATCCTGAGAGTCCTTGATTTTATTTCTACTCTTTGTCTCTCAGATATCACACCACATCCAACATAGACTGAGGCGTTCAGTGCACAAATATACTATATCCAAAACCAGCTTGTGTAAAACTCTTCCTCCATTGCATCTGCCTCGACTTCCCTCGCCTTGTCTTCTAGCTCCCTGTTGGTTGTATTCTAAATTTAAGAATATGTCAGAAAAGTAGTTTAATGAAAACTTATTAAACTTTTTAAGTACTGCAACATGTTGTTGTGCATATAGTCGAAATCCTTATCCAGTTGAAAAAAAAAAAGAAAAAAGATTGAAAAAAGATGCATTTAAGCCAAACGGTGACCTGATATATGTTGTAATGTTTTTCTGTTTTCAAATCTGTGTTCGAGGATTTGAATGATATTGACATATATGTTACTGTAAATTGCATAACTGGAAATATATGTTTAATATATTTTCATTAAAAAAATAAATTCCACTCCATCTTGCTATTAATCATGTTTTAAGTGATACAAGTTGATTTAAAACACATACTTTGTTCAACTGGCACATCATGCCAGTCGCATGTCTGATACTCATCTGAAACTAAAAGTGGTCAAATCACCATGCACAGTGTTTCCTGGTTGTGGTTTAGCATTTAGAGTCACTATGACCAAACAATAAGACATACAAAACATCTGCCTGCTAGTATGATAGTGGGACAACATTTAGAAGCTGACAAGGCTTGAAACTTTAAAATGTGGGTTCTACTTAGTACACTTGATAACATTTCTTGAAAAGAAAGCATAGAGAAAAGGATTCAGACAGCAGTTTAGCAAAGCAAGAGTCTTGCTTGTATCACCATATACTCAGCGGAAGGACTTCAGTTGAAAATAAACATCTGGATGAGATGTTTTAGTCAGAGTTGTGACTATATCAATCACATTGATAATGTGCACAGGAGTCCAAAACAAAAAGAAAGCCACAATGATGCTGATCACAAGTCTCTTCTTGTAAGTCCTAACGTTTGTCCCCTGGTTTCTGGGTTCCTGGTCCTGTGGAGCTGTAGTTACACTGGAGCTCTTTGCTTTTTGACTCAATCCTTTGTGCAGCCAGAGATAACATGTCAACATTGTCAAAAATGGGAGGATGAACCCCAACAGGATCTCAAAAAGCAAAACAATCACTTTTAAAGACTGTGAGTCCACTGTCCTCTGACATCTTACCAATCCATTCTTGTCTTTGAGTCCTGAGTAAAAATTACTGGTAGGGCAAAAGCAAAGGCTAGAGTCCAGATGCCAATCAGCTGAAGGCACCTGTGCCGTCTTTCCAGTCTCTGCAGTATCATCCTGTTAGTGACTCTTGACTTGATGACATTGTGATAGCGGTGCACGGTCATGGATGTGACCATCAGGACACCAACATACAGACTCCAGTAACTAAAAAAAAACAGGAACCTACAAGACCAAAGGCCGAGCTTCCATCCAAAACCTATTCCGTGCACAAGGAAAGGAGCTAAGCAAAGCGTCAAAACATCAGACACCGCAAGGTTTAGCATTAGCTTTAAGGTGAAGCTCTGATTTCTTTTCCACTCACGAGCAATGCTGATGATCACCGCGATGTTGCTTGGCAAACCAACCAAACAGCACAAACCCAGAACTACAGCAGGAGCGATCTTCTGTGAACCCACAGCAGTACTGTTGGATGTTGAGTTGAAGCCTAATCCTAGCTCCATCATCAAGTTTTGTTGTCTGGAAAATGCCATTTCTTTTTCATTGAATGGGCCATGTTAACACCTCCCACATCTAAACCAAAACCACAACTTTGCTCTTACTTTACAAAAACAAGGTTGCATAAATACAAAAAAACCCTAGGCAAAAAAAAACTAAACATAATACAATACTGACTTAACAATTACGTAACATAAACAGTTACTTAGTAAAATACAGAGAACAAATGACAAACTCACACTTTGCTGTTAACATCTTTTAATTGTTTTGCAATGTGTCCTTCTGTTACACCAGATCTGTTGAGAAACAGTTGCGACATGCATTGTTCATTTCTGTTTTTACTTATTTTATCTTTCCAGTCTGATGTGGTCAGTGTGAGTAGTGAGCAGTTTTTTGTTTTTTACTTTTTGTCTTTTTGCATTTTGTGTGTTTGCATTATTTAGTAAATATGGCAGCATTTTTCGTCCCATAATATTTTTAGAATAAAGTAAAAATGATAAGATTAATGTTTTGTTAGATAAAAAAAGGTCTGTGGCAGTTAACTGATTTATGAAAATAATAATACAATGCTGGCAAAGTGTTTCTGAGGTTATGTTATGACTGTTATGCTATTTACAAGTTGTTTTATTGACAACTTTCAAACACTGATTGATTGATGACATGAGACATGAGATTTTTAAACGTCTTGTGATATTTATTCATGTTTATTTCATTCTGCAAAAGAGATAAAGAGGAAAAAAGATGACTGATTCACATGCTGCTAGAACTGAGGCGAATACAGTGAAGTGAGTCATATTAAAGAGCGGAAAAACACATTTGTTTGTATTACGTGATAAATTTGACAGAATTTAAAGGATACGATTTGTGTAACTATTGTGATTATTGGGTGGCATGGAGCGCAACAATAATGAACTCCGACTTGAAAACGTTCATTTTTTTCCCCCAAGCATTTATATGTCAATAAAACAGCTGGTGAAGTCACGTCATGTGATTTATCTCAGAAAAGACAACAAGAAGTGTTGGAGGCCACATTAACCACATTTATGTAAACATGTACTTAAGTCTTTGGGTGCTGCATCACATCTTGCTGGATATGAATCATACGTTTGAAGTGTTTAAATCAAGACAACAGCACAAGCACTTCAGTAGTTGCATTTTACTGAGTATCATTTAATATAACTTTGAACTAATTTATTTTCCTCATTGCTTTGAATATGTATTAGATTTTTATCGCTATCAAAAATACGGTTTATAGCAGGTGTGAACAGTGATTAACATTCATTACTATTGAAGGGCGGGGTCGGGTGGGGTTGCTATAAACCATTAAAGCTCATTTGTTTAGAGAGAATAACCCCGACCTCCTGTTGTCAATTACCGTGTCACACCCCCCACCATCATACACAACACACTACACCACACCAGTCACTTACGACTGTACACGGCCCCCCCTGCACACCTACAGTCCACCACAGCCCGGCAGGGGGGGCAACTATACCGACTTCACGCGCTTTTAGATCCGTAACGTTACTTGACGCTGTGTGCAAACTCGTGACGATCAGCAGGTAATAAAGTACCACGGAGTGACAACAGAGAAACGTGTCCATAATCCCGCGAGGAGAACAGCTACACCATCCGCTGAGCTTACCCAAAAGTCATTTAGAACGCTCTTTTCCAGATCACTCTTTATGACGTCATATTAAGTTGTCTCGGAAGCAGGGTTGCCAGGTTTTTACAACAAAACCCACCCAATAGTCACTCAAAACTAGCCCAATTGCGTTTTGGCAGGGTTCCCCTGGCAAAATTCGTATTCCACGGGTAAAATATCATGTTTTTGAGGTTACTTTAATCCTCGGACATGACAAGCAGCCCGCGGATTTGGCAACACTGCTTGGAAGGCTGTTTTTAAAATAACAATAATAATAATAATTTAAAGGACTTTACTACCGTCACTGCTGACATATTAGGCATAAATACCAACATAAATACCATAACACATGGTGTTATGGGGGCTCATATTCAGCTCTAAGAATTATGATGGGTTCTCAGGAGTTTATTTTTATTAAAGTAATAAATTCCATTTTGTTGTGAAAGTCACATTAAAAAAAACCAAAACAAATGAACACAATTGCATACATAACAAACATTCTGCGGTAAAAGGGTAGTTTAATATCTACATAACTTGATATAGTCTATAGTTAACCAACATGACACGACCAAGAAAGTGCAGTGCACTGAAAACCAATATGATTTCAAATTTAAATTTTAGAGTTCAAACGAGTAGTTAATACTAAGTGGCATACATTTTGGGAACAATATTATCAATGTTGATTTTTTTTTGCTTGATTTGATTAACCAAATGGACACAGCAACAGTCGTGCATCTCTGAGCAACACAGGTTGGTGTTTCTTTGACCATTTTGAATTAATCGGGTGAGTCAGTGATTTAATAACTCATTCATAAAGACAGGCAATTTCTTCATTCAGCCGTCTGAATGAATCGTTTGAATGAATGATTCAATGACACACCCGGAGCAGTGGGGTTCGGTGCCTTGCTCACCTCAGTCGTGGTATTGAGGGTGGAGTGAGTGCTGGTAATTCACTCCCCATCTACAATCCCTGCTGGACTTGAGACTCGAATCCGCAACCTTTGGGGTCTACTCTCTAACTATTAGGCCATGACTGCCCCAGAAAGAAAAAAATTTTCTGCCTCAGAAATAAAATCAACTTTGTGGATTTCTTTCTAATGTAGCCTCTCTTGCAAACTGAAGACATTTTCCTCATGCTTTTTTCTATATATATATATATATATATATACAGGGGTTGGACAGTGAAACTGAAACACCTGGGTTTAGACCACAATTAGTATGCCGTTTGGCCTCATTTTGCAGCCAATACAGCATTATTTCATCTTGGGAATGACAAATACAAGTCCTGCACAGTAGCCAGAAGGATTTTGAGCCATTCCTTTCGCAGAACAGTGGCCAGGTCGCTATGTGATGTTGGTGTATGAAAACATTTCCTGACTCGCTCCTCCAAAACACCCCAAAGTGGCTCAATAATATTCAGATCTGCTGACTGTGCAGGCCATGGGAGATGTTTAACTTTACTTTCATGTTCATCAAATCACTCTTGTCACCAGTCTTGCTGTGTGTATTGGTGCATTATCATCCTAATACACGGCACCACCTTCAGGGTACAATGTTTGAGCTATTGGGTGCACAAAGTCAACCTTCACACTCTGCTCTTATTGGTGGAATGTGCGATCAGTAAAGACTGGCCACCAGGCTGCATAAATATAGCCATGAAACCTCCAACACTATATTGGCCAGTGTTTCAGTTTCATTGTCCAACCCCTGTATATCACATCAGTGAAAATAAAAGTATCTGACACTTTTTTTTGTTTGTACAGGCTACAAGATATTATAAGACTAATAATAATAATAATACTAATATTAATGAAAATAAGTATAATAAATACAAGCCAAAGAATCCTAATTTGGTATTGTGTAGAACCATTTTCTTATAGTGCATGAAGTCTTTCAAGCATGTGTTTGACTAAAAATGAATAATTAGATCAGAAATGTTTAATTGTTTCTTTCTGAAACATTTCATAAGATTTCCTGAAGACAAGGCATAGAGAAAAGGATTCAGACAGCAGTTTAGCAAAGCCAGAGTCTTGCTTATATCACCATATACTCGATGAAAGGACTTCACTTTACAATGAACATCTGGATGAGATGTTTTTGTCAGACTAGTGACTATATCAAAACACAAAGAAAGCCACAACGATGCTGATCACAAATCTCTTCTTGTAAGTTCTAACGTTTATTCCCGATTTCTGGGTTCCTGGTCCTGTGGAGCTCTAGTAACACTGGAGCTCTTGGCTTTTTGACTCAATCCTTGTAAAAAACGCAGCAAGTAGGCTACTTTATAATCATTATTTAATAAACATATACGGTCACCAGTTATTAATAAATAACAAATCCTCATTTGACTTTGGGGCAAGTGTGATAAGACCTTGATATATATACTTGAAGGAAGCTGACTATTGGAAATACTCTCAATAAATATATGCATTAAGAATGGGGCCATCTGCTGGGCGAAAGGCTTATAAAACTTTGCTACTATTTTATTTGCTTGCCCTCCTCAAACCACTTTTTCCTAGAGCGAATGAATGCACCCTCAGCTTTCCTTCTGTAAATTTCATGCAATTTGCTCTGTGATTCTTTTAAATTTAGTTTAGTTATATGCCCTTGTTTAGTTTCTGAATGAATTCACGTTTTGTGCTGTCATACGGAAATAAACACGGAGGACAAAAAAGTAAGCGATTATGCATTTATTTATCGTGTAATATGCTGAAGAAGCCACCGAAATTATCCACAGGCACAATGAAAAATAAAGACAAGGATGTGACAGAAGATTTTATGATACAATTCCACATTTTGTTTGTATATAGAGATGTCACTGTAATACTTATGAGTTCTGACACATCACTGTACTTCCACTGACTACCTTTCGCAACTGTCTTGATCACTTTGGGTATGTAAAATCTTCGAAGTGACGGAAAGGTACCAGTTCAGACAGCGAGCCCAACATGTGAGTTAGTCAACCGCTCATTACATAGCAGCTCTGCGCGAGCTTGTTGCAACTTGTGCGTTTGGTAAGTTCGAAAATGAGATGCTGTGTTATCAGCTGATCGAGAAAACATCCGTACCACGTATTAGAGAGAGGTTGCTGCTTGAATCTGAATTGACTCTCGATAAAGCTCTAGAAATAGCGAGGCAAATTGAAACTGCCAGTGCTGAGGCAAAGATGATGTTGGAAGGTGCATTCAAAGCCGTGAGTGCAGTACAATTCAAAACGACTCAAAAATGCGGAGGGCAATGAAAAAAATGTTTCACCAGTCAGAAAAAATCAGTTTCTACTCATTGCTATCGTTGTGGCTCCGCCAATCACATGGCAAATAATGCCAAAAATGCCAAAAATGCAAAATGTATTGCCTGTGCAAAGACTGGACATTTTGGTAAAGTATGCAAATCTAAAGAAAAGACAGTTAACTGTACTTAGTCTGCAACCTAAAAACAGGCAAAGCTTACATGCACTGTTGAAATAACTGCACAAAATAATCAGAGCTGTGATCTTATTGATACAGGCTCAGCAGCATCTATCCTTCCTGAGTGTGTTTACAAGACAAAGTTCTGCAAATGCTCACTCACTAAACCCAGACTGCAGTTAGTCACATATTCAAAAGAAAAAATGACAGTCATTGGATGTCTGAAGGTGGATGTTTCTTATCAGAGCCGCATCATCAGAGATGTACATTGTTGAAACAGGAACGACCATTCTAGGAATGGACCTAGTGACAGCATTGAATCTGCAGATCTCTGGTGGTCATCTTTTGCCAGTAAATCAGCCTGCCTGTGCGATGTTCCAGTCTTCAGTGGAGGCAGCCATTGAGCTATCTACAGACTTTGGATGTGCAAAAGGATTCGTCCATAAAGTGAAGATCCAGTCAGAGGTCAGACCAGTTCAACAAAAACTCAGAAGATTACCACTGACCGTCCGTGATGCAGTGTCGGCAGAGCTTCGCTACCTAGAAAATCATGGAATCATCGAGAAAATTGACTCCTCTGAATGGGTATCTCCTATAGTAGTCACTCAAAAGAAAACAGGAGGTATACAGATGTGTGTAGACCTGCGGGAGCCTAACAAAGCAGTTGTGGTAGACAGCTACCCACTTCCACTGATTGAAGATATTTTATCTGAACTGAGAGGTGCTGTGCTGTTCTCCACTCTAGATTTGAAACATGCGTACCATCAAATTGAACTGCACACAGATAGTCGTGATTTGACTGCTTTTGTGACACACGATGGCCTCTACAGGTTCAAGAGGGTACCTTATGGCCTTAGTTCGGCGCCAGCAGCCTTTCAGAAAATGATGTGCACCATCCTACAAGGCTTAAAAGGCGTACAGTGCTACCTTGATGATGTAATTATTTTCAGCTCCACACAACAGGAGTACGATGAAAACCTGAAAGTTGTCTAGCAGAAAATACATCAGTCTGGACTGAAACTGAATGTTGAGAAATGTCATCTTAAACAGACTACACTGCAGTTTTTAGGGTACACGTTATCCCCAGAAGGTCTTCTTCCTGATGACACTTACATCAAAGCAATCCTGAAGGCTCCAGCACCAAGTGATGCACCCAGTCTGTGGTCTTTTCTGGGCCTCACCGCATGGTACAGTAAATTTGTGCCAAACTACGCAACAGTGGTTGAGCCACTCAGAGCACTTTTGCGCAAAGACAATGTATTTTCATGGCCCACCACTGCCCAAGCCAGTTTTGATCAAGTTAAGCACATGATTGTAAACAGTTCTGCTTTAGCCCTGTTTGACCCCAGACTGCTGTCTATTCTTTCCACAGATGCTTCACACTATGGCTTGGGAGCAGTCCTCACACAAATGACAGAGCAGGGGACAGAACAGACTGTTGCATTCGCATCGCGAAGCCTGTC
Source organism: Labeo catla (assembly GCA_012976165.1). Lineage (NCBI taxonomy): Eukaryota > Metazoa > Chordata > Actinopteri > Cypriniformes > Cyprinidae > Labeo > Labeo catla. The sequence goes on along the minus strand of VONZ01001633.1, from coordinate 106,167 downwards.
AGAAGCTGAGAGGAAATACTCAATTGTAGAAAAGGAGGCCTTAGCTTGCGTCTGGGTTGCAGAGAAGTGGAGAACGTGGTTGTGGGGCAGAAAGTTCTTACTCTGAACAGACCCTCAAGCCCTCACAACCCTCTTGTCCACGAAAGGTAATAACAGAGCTGGCCTCCGGGTGGCAAGATGGTCTGCCCGATTGCTTGAATTTGATTATGATGTCCAGTACAGAAAAGGAACTCTGAACCAGGTCGCTGATTGTCTCTCAAGACTACCGCTCTCTGATGCAGCTGAGAACAGTGACAATACAGTTGGATTAACTGACCTCAGTACAGTTTCAAAGGATGACTTCAAAGCTGCATGCCGATCCTGTCCGGAACTCACAGAACTCCATACACAGCTGCAGGCACGATGGTCCTCATGGAAGCCAGGTAACCTGAATCTCAGAGCATATTACCTGATCTGAACTAACGGTGATGGATGACTTGGTTGTCTGAGGCACCCACCGCCTAATAGTTCCGCTGGTGCTGAGGAAAAGGATGATAGAACTTGCCCATGAAAGCCACCAAGGCATTGTTCGGACAAAACAACGCCTTAGAGAAATGTACTGGTGGCCTAAAATGGACCTTCAGGCTGAAGCTTACATCAAGCACTGTTCTATCTGCAAACAACATGACAAGACTTCAGTTACTCATACAGCTCCACTCACTCCGGTTCCTCTTCCAGATGTAGCATGGGAAAATGTGAGTGTGGATATTGTGGGACCTTTTGACTTAGCTCCACATGACTGCAGATATGCAATTACCTTGATAGACTACTACAGTAAGTGGCCGGAGGTTGCTTTCTGTGCCAAAGCAGATACAAATGCTGTTATCACAATGCTCACCTCAATTTTCAGTCGAGAAGGAAACCCTTGTGAACTTGTGTCAGACAATGGGAGCCAGTTTGTCTCACGTGAATTCTCAGCATTCCTACTGAAAAGGGGAATACGACACATCAAGTCCTCAGTCTACTATCCTAGATCAAATGGCGAAGTGGAAAGATTTAACAGAGTGTTGAAAGATTGCTTACAAACAGCTACGCTCCAGGGACAGGCATGGAAGCCCTTCCCTCTTCAGTTCCTTGCAGATTACAGGTCCACTCCACATACCATTACTGGAATTTCTCCGTCTAAATTACTTCATGGGAGACAAATGAGAACAAAGCTTCACATAATAAACCTGCCTGAGTCTGATGAGTGTGAAAAAGACTTGCGTGAAAAAGTGAATATGAAGCAAATCAAGATGAAGGAATATACAGATAAGCGCAGGAGCGCTTTGCAGACTAACTTCCAACCAGGCAGTTTCACAAGTTCACACTTGCATATAATAAACTGAGTAAAGGTTATGCGTATTTGGCGTGCTGTCCGGGAGAGGGCTCCGAGCTCGGCAATCATTCCCGAGCCCGGGGCACTGCCCCTGCCCGGGGAGGGGGGTCCGAGCTAGGCATTTTAGCCCGAACTCAAAGCGCTCCCCCACCCCCCCGGGGAAGGAATGGGCTGAAGGTGAGGAGTCGGGGTGGTGGAGGGGTGCTGCGAGATGAGAAAAATGACGGTAAGACTGCTTTGGTTATTTGTAGGGATTCTCTCGTGCTGACTGGATAGGGAGTGTGATTGCTGATGATGAATTGGCCGAGTTAATTATCCGTGCGTGCTCCTCCCGAAATTTGTTAATAAAACATCACAAAGTGAGGGTAAAGAAACCCTGGATGATCAAGAAAGGTGAGCAAAGATACACCAAACCACAGAAAGTGATGAAAAAGACAGGACCAAATACTTACCTGCTGGAGGATGGCAGAAACTGGAATGCGGCATGCCTTTCAGCAATTCCAGACTATGTTCCTGTGGAAAAGTTGGATGAGGCACTGAGAGTCTCTCCGCCATCCTCTGAGCATGTGATAGCTGACAATACAGTCATAAGAGCCTCTAGACAAAGGAATCCTCCATCATGGATGAAAGACTTTGTCACTTAAAGTTATTTGATAAGTGCCAAAGAGGATTGAAGTAAAAGTGAATGATAAGATATTCACTCAGCCTATTTAGATCCAGAATAATCACATAATGACAAATGTTAAATTTGTTTTCTTTTTCTCCTTAAAAGTGTTGTAGCCTGGTATGTTAATGCTATAGTGTTCAAATGACATGTGTTGTTTAAAAAAGGGGGAAAATGTTAGGTTCTGTGTATTGCACTGGCCCTTTAAGAAAATCTGTATAGGTGCATGTAAGGGGGCGCGCCGACAAGAGCATGAGAAAAGAGTTCAGTAAAGTGGATTTCGTGTTGCAAAACGTCTCTTCTTTTGACTTGCCCTAACTACACAACAATTTGCCAATGCAAAGCAACAAAAAAAGCGGTGGAGAACACATCATCCAACTTTTTAAAATAAATCATGAAATATTCCCTGGCTGTAAGCTCTCAAATGCCTGTTCAATGGCTGCATCTCTCTGGCATGTTTTAGGCTAGTTTGATAACATATCGCATCATTATTTGAGATCTGATTAGCCAATATTTAGTCCTTCAGCATCATTTGACCTCCTCCACTGTAGTGCCACTTCCTGCTGGACAGGTGCATTGTGGCAACATCCTGAGAGTCCTTGATTTTCTTTCTACTCTTTGTCTCAGATATCACACCACATCCAACATAGACTGAGGCGTTCAGTGCACAAATATACTATATCCAAAACCAGCTTGTGTAAAACTCTTCCTCCATTGCATCTGCCTTGACTTCCCTCACCTTATCTTCTAGCTCCCTGTATTCTAAATTAAAGTCAGAATGTCAGAAAAGTAGTTTAATGAAACCTATTAAACTTTTTAAGTACTGCAACATGTTGTTGTGCATATAGTCGAAATCCTTATCCAGTTGAAAAAGAAAATTGAAAAAAGATGCATTTAAGCCAAACGGTGACCTGATATATGTTGTACTGTTTTTCTGTTTTCAAATCGGTGTTTGAGGATTTGAATGATATTGACATATATGTTACTGTAAATTGCATAACTGTAAATATATGTTTAATATATTTTCATTTAAAAAATAAATTCCACTCCATCTTCATGTTAATCATGTTTTAAGTGATACAAATTGATTTAAATCACATACATAGTTCAAATGGCACATCACGCCAGTCACATGTCTGATACTCATCTGAGACTAAAAGTGGTCAAATCACCATGCACAGTGTTTCCTGCTTGTGGTTTAGCATTTAGAGTCACTACGACCATAATAAGACCTACAAAACAATGTCTCCTTCAATGAAAAAATTTTGAAATTTTGACAACCTGTGTTTAATTCTATGTTCTAAATCAAGCAACAGGGCATTCTCTGCATTGGAGCTGTACCCATATATATTGATAACCAAAAACGCTATGTTAATAATAGATATCACATAAATAACAAAGTGACAATTACTATCACCTTCTGAGTGTAAGACATTGCCATTAAAATGATTTTAAAAAGTAATAATAATAATAATAATAATAATAACTTTATTTTTATATAGCGCCTTTAAAGCAGTTTCTCAAAGCGCTGTACATGATAAAACAAACAAGAAAGAATTCAACACACACATAAAAACAACTAAAATCAAACTAAGATATAAGAATCTAAACAGTTAAGAAAAAGCTAATCTAAAAAAATGAGTTTTTAAGTAAGTTTTAAAGATACTTAAATTCTGTGCATCTCTAATTTGTGGAGGGAGTGCGTTCCAGAGCCTAGGAAACACAGAGGAATCGAATAAATAAAAAAAAAATTAAAAGAATGCCTCCATAACATGAGGTAAACAGCAAAGATAACAAGCTTTTCAAAATGAAAACAAAAGGAAAAGAGCCTAAAACTAAACTGGCTTACCGTGACAGTGCTTGCATGGGTTTTTTGCACAAGAATACCCACTTGTTCATCTTCTCTGGTTAAAGAAGCGGCCTTTTACTGTACTTGAAAACCAAATCCTCTGTCCGCAGACGTTTCCTCAATATTCGGGCCATTTTTGCCGCGCGCTGAGGCAAAAATGAGGGGCCAGACCATGCAGTGCCTTATATGTAAGCATAAGGATTTTAAAATCTATTCGGAACCTGACCGGAAGCCAGTGCAAGGACTTAAGAATTGGTGTAATGTGCTCATTTTTCCTGGCACCAGTCAGGATCCTAGCAGCTGAATTCTGCACATACTGCAACTTAGTAAGTGTGGTTTTAGGAACCCCAACCAGAAGTGCATTGCAATAATCGATGCGAGAAAAAACAAAGGTATTAATAAGCCTTTCAGTCACAGAGAAGGACAGCATAGAACGAAGTCTAGCGAAATTTCTGAGATGAAAAAAAGAGGTCTTAACAATGTGCTGCACATGGTAGTCAAAAGACAGACTGTAATCAAATATTACTCCTAAATTTTTAATTTAGTTTGTGACTCCAGAATGGAGCCATCAATGTTTAACATTAGTGAGCCAGCAGAACGCTCAGAACAAATCCTTTCTGTTCAGAGCTGCCACATTGGTGAGGAGGACAAAGGGGGAGAGGAGGGGGGCGAGGAGCCATCCTTTGAGGTGCGACAGACAGAGATGGTATGGGGGGGCATGGGGCTGGTGCCATGGGAGTCAGCGGAGCCAACAGCTACAGCTACAGCTCCTGCCACGCACTAAGTGAACATTTCCAGAACTGCACCCCACACACTCGATGTCTCTCACTCTGTCTTTTCTCTGTCTCTTCTTCTCTTTTCTGTTTATACATGTCGTGGACTTATCTGTGCACTCCTTCGCTGGATTCTGAATCTTTGTCTCATTAACAGTTTATCTTTGTGTTTATTGCATGACTTGAGCGAGTGCAGAGAGATGGCTGCACACAAAACAGATGAAAAAAAAAAAAACAGAACAAGACTTGCTGAATACATCACAGTTTTGACCAATATATCTTCATTTGTAGACCGGCAACAATAATGAAGGAAGCTAATAAAGGTGTGAATAGTTTTTCTAGCACTTTCCCCCCAGCTGCGAGAGCAATAATGCAAAATAGGCTGACTCAGGCCTTAAAAATGCATTGTTGTTCTCTCTGGCTACTTAGAGTAGTGTACTCTTAGCACTTTTAATGATTGCTGGAGTGTGTGTTTGCATGTGAGATTTAAGTACGCACTCATACACACACTCAACAAACGCCTTAACTGGTCTCCTAATACATGAGGACTTTTTGAGTTTTTTGTCCTTCCTGATACGATTTAAATTCAGAAAATATATCTTCACCTTCTCACCTGGCCACAAAGATTCAGGATGAGGGAGCTTTAGTTGCTCCATTCCATAACCTTGTGAGTTGGCAACCTACAGCGTGTTTTAAGAAATCAAATGTCATGTCAGAAAACCAAATGTCATTTCCCCATTGAGATCTCCAAAACCTACTGTCTAAAACTACAGAGTGTGATTCTTGAAAAAAACAAAACAAAATCATTTTAAAATGAAACAAAAAAAAGTGCTTTAAGTTTTAAATTAAGCCGTAATCCCCTGGCATTTAAAGATAGTGTCGAAAAAGACACCTGGTGTCACTGTTTATAACGTTGGGTATTACTACATAATGTTTAGAAGCACAAATAGTACATTGTTGTACATTTTCACTGATGCTGAAACTTACAATTTGGACATATTTTAATGTTCAAATCATAAAATTGGCTACGTATTTTAGTTAAAAAAAAAGTGAAATATTTACGAATCTTTTATATCAAATTTGGAACATTTGCAGGAAATAACTGGCTTCCACATTGAAAAATAAGGTGGATTAAAGTATTAAAGTAAATTAATGTATTAAGTAACAAGCTAAATGAATCAACTCAAACCAGTAAAATACTTTGTAGGGTCACGGTTTGCAGAAGTGATCTCCTCTGACATTTGTATTGTCCATAGTCTTGCATCAGTTGTGTTGATGCTGCCTTCTTGCAGTCTTCGTCTTAATGTTCTTTCTTGGTTTATGGTTTTCACACATTTATTTCTCTTCTCTTTTGCTGACACCTGATATAGCCCCTCGTGCAAACTGAAAACAGTTACCTCCTACTTCCTTTTTTTCTCGCCTCTTATGTACAGCCATCTCATAACTCTATTTACAGTATAGATGTTCTTATATAGATGTTTAATATATCATTCCCAGTCAGCATTTCTTGCAACATCCAGTTTAAACCAGATAATATATGTGAATACCAATCTGAGTTTAGGGAAACTGTGGCTGAAATGATCAAATTATCAATAAAACAGTTCTTCTACACCAGTGTTTTACATAAACATAACTGATTTTATATAAATGAAAGAGACACATTTTAACTCCAAACTCAGTTGTGTATTTCAGATGCATCACATCCCACAACTTCATCATCTGCAGAGAGAAACTGAAAATCAATTGCACCAAAACATAATAATGGACTGAGATATTTTACTGGAATTTGATTTTTATCACTATTTCCTGTTTCTTATATTATAAGACAAGGCAGATAGAGAGATTAAAAACAACATTAATAAGTAATACATATTTATATGAATATTTATTATATAAATATACTATTAATTAAACAATAAACTATTATATAACACTATGAAGGTTCTGCGGTATATAGCACTGTTAAAACAAAGCATTGTTGTTTATGGAACCTTATAAAAAGGGTTCTGCTATTGTTACAAGCCAAAAAATCCTAATAGAGAATCATTTTTCTTAATAGTGCATGAAGTCTTTCAAGCACATATTTAACTGAAAATAACTAATTTAATCAGAGATTTCCTAAAGAGATGGCATAGAGAAAAGGATTCAGACAGCAGTTTAGCAAAGCCAGAGTCTGCATGCACAGGAGTCCAAAACAGAAAGAAACCCACAATGATGCTGATCACAAGCCTCTTCTTGTAAGTCCTAATGTTTGTCCCCTGGTTTCTGGATTCCTGATCCTGTGCAGCTGTAGTTACACTGGACCTCTTTTGACTCAATCCTTTGTGCAACCAGAGATAACATGTCAACATTGTCAAAAATGGGATGATGAACCCCAACAGGATCTCAAAAATCAAAACAGTCTTACAGACCGTGAGTCAACTGACCACTGTCCTCGGTGGGAGCACTTCGGTTTGTATTTGCTGCTTTAGTACAAGAGCGAAGGTGCACGCAGCGCGCGGCAAAAATGGCCCGAATATTGAGGAAACGACTGCGGACAGAGGATTTGGTTTTCAAGTACAGTAAAAGGCCGCTTCTTTAACCAGAGAAGATGAACAAGTGGGTATTCTTGTGCAAAAAACCCATGCAAGCACTGTCACGGTAAGCCAGTTTAGTTTTAGGCTCTTTTCCTTTTGTTTTCATTTTGAAAAGCTTGTTATCTTTGCTGTTTACCTCATGTTATGGAGGCATTCTTTTAATTTTTTTTTTTATTTATTCGATTCCTCTGTGTTTGCTAAACTTTATGTAATTTATTAGTCGTATATAATACAGTTTGTCGTGTATGCCATGTTGTGTATGCCTTAAAAAGTGAAAGGTGTATAGATGTAAGCAAAAAATTGAAAATGACCTTTTCTTGTAAAGACAACAAGAACATTGCAAATTCGAAAGTGAAAGCTCGAAAGAAATAATTCAAATACTTCATACATCAAATTTTTATTGCAATTTATTTCAAATCACTGTACATACCTGGTGGTTTACCTCTCACTTGCCAAACTTGTGCATTTGGAAGCCATATTTAAACCTAGCATTTGCTCATGGTGGATTATTCCATCTGGTTCTGACTGCACAGGGGAGGAGGAGATGTTAGGATGTAAGTGCTTCTTTATCTGTCCTGTTCCACTTGTTTAGACTTGTGTTATATTTGTAGTGGTTTCTAATGTTATATGTTGTGGAGTTGAATGCTAGGTAGGTGTGTTTGTTTGTACTTTATTTTTTAACTTGTAAATTTCCCCCTAAAATGGTATATTCTAAAAGTGGGCAGAGCCAAAACATATAAAAGAGCTCCAGGCAGCCATTTTAAGGGGAGAGTAGTGTGAGTAGTGTGGATGTTGGCTTGTGTTAATTTTTGGGCCTGTTTATAGGCATAGCCAAAATACATTGTTGGAAAAGGACAATTTTTGCACACCTATGGAGCACCACATTTGGGAATAAAATCACTTTGAATGGTACATTTTTGACCCCATCATCTCCTTTACATTGCTGGTCGCTGGCACATCCTAACAATATTGGTATCGGTATCGGCCAAAATTAGATGAAAAATATCGGCATATTGGATATCGGCAAAAATCCAATATCGTGCATCCCTACTTTTAACTAGATACACAATGCATTTACACCTACACCTATAAACCGTTTGCTAACAAGATGTGATAAGGTACTACTGATAAGCAAGTCATCCACATCAGACACAACACAGCTACAGGATGCAACAAAATGACTGACTAATTACATCCAATCAGAAGAGCGTGATGGAAGGCTTTCTCTTCCTCTGTAAGTGCAACACTCTGAGATAAACATCAAGTTTCTCTTTCATTTCCACTGAGGTGAAGTATTCAGGGTTGCAACATGTCCATTTTCTCATGCACTGCATAAAAAAACCTTGCAGAGCAGAGAATACAGTACACTGACAATGCACCGACAGTAAGACAGAGTAGCTTACTTTTGATACGAAACAAATCTCACCTTTCAAATTGTGTAATTTTTAGCTGGAAAAAGTGTAACTCTTTAGAGAGAAGCAAAGTAGTATATCCAAATAAGCATTTATCAAAGTTGAGCATAAGAAACAAAATTTCCTAGACAGTTGTTGTCAGATTTCACTGATGATTGAAAATATGAAATTACCGTAAAACATTTGGAAATTAACTTAGAGTCAGAGTTAATCGTATCTATGATGCAGAGTATTGCGATTTACATGTTGTTTTTTTTTAAATTTAGCTCAACTTCCTCAAGCCACTTCTTCCTAGAGCAAATAAACGCACCCTCAGCTTTTCTTCTGTAAATTTCATCTAATTTGTTCTGTGATTCTGTTAAATTTAGTTGATCTTCTGTAAGATTATCTATGGCCTTCTCTATAATGGAGGAAATATGTGCTATATTATCTTTTTCTACCCTCCCAGCCGGTACACACATAAGATTTGCTATTTGTGTTTAAATAGCTTCCAGTTTTTACAAAAAAGTGTTCTACAGTTGCTTTCTTAATAAAATGTAAAAATGTTAATGTAAAATGTTAATTTCTGTTTAAACATAGTTATTCTTATTAGTTCAAATTAAAATTGCTTTGATCTGTCAACGGGGTGGGATGAGTAGAAATAGAAATGTCCTCTTTTAATACTTTCATATTAACCAGTAATCAATGCTTAAATAGTTACCAATATTCTTGGTAGATCAAGTAAATCCTGGATCATCAGGGAATTTTTGCCTCCAAGTATCTAGTGCATATCTGTCCATTAATGATTTTATCTTTGTAGTTGATGTGGAATTTCTACGAGGAGGCCAGCGATCAATATGAGTGAGTAATATTAAAATCTCCTCCAATTAAAATATGCACACTATGAAATTTAGTCAACCAGTCTTTAATTCTTGCAATCTTCACCTTGATGTTCTTTCTTGGTTTATAGCTTTTCATGTATTTCTCTTATGGTTCTCTTCTTTTTTGTTGACACCTGATATGTTGCAAACTAAAAACAGTAATACAGCATGTCTTATGTACGGCCATCTCATAACTCTATTTATAGATGTTCTTAGTTTTAATGTGCCATTTCCAGTCGGCAGCTTTTGCAACATATCCATTTTAAACCAGGTAATATATGTAAATATATTATTATGATCATATAAAGTGCAATCAGACTAGTGTTAGACTTTTTATGACTATTTTTCTTTTAACATTATGGAGCTCACACACTGTCCATTATTTCTACTTTTGGTCATCATAAACATAATTGATTTTATATAAATGGCAGAGACACAATGTAACTCTAAACCCATTTGTGTATTTCAGATGCATCACATCACACAACTTCATCAACGGCAGAGAGAAACTTCCACTTAATTACACCAAAATATACATATAATGAAGATATTTCACTGGAATTTGGTCTTCATCACTATTTCCTATTTCTTATATTATAAGACAAGCAGATAGAGAGATTAAAAAAATATTAATAAATGACATATATATTTATATGAATATTAATTATAGAAATATACTAATATTAATTTAACTATTATATGCCACTATGAAGGTCCTGCAGTACATAGCACTGTTAAAGCAAAGCAAAGTTGTTTATGGAAAAAGGGTTCTGCTATTGTTACAAGCCAAAGAATCCTAATTTACTGTGTAGAATTATTTTTCTTAATAACGCACAAAGTCTGAAATTAAATAATTCAATCAGAAATTGTGAATTATCTCTTTCTGAAACATTTCATAAGATTTCCTGAAGACATGGCATAGAGAAAAGGATTCAGACAGCAGTTTAGCAAAGCCAGAGTCTTGCTTGTATCACCATATACTTTGCGGTGGGACTTCAGTTGATAATGAACATCTGGATGAGTTGTTTTAGTCAGAGTAATGACTATATCGATCACATTGATAATGTGCACAGGAGTCCAAAACACAAAGAAAGCCACAACAATGCTGATCACAAGCCTCTTCTTGTAAGTCCTAACATTTGTCTCCTGGTTTCTGGGTTCCTGGTCCTTTGGAGCTCTAGTTAGACTGGATCTCTTGGCTTTTTGTCTCAGTCCTTTGTCCAACCAGAGATAACATGTCAACATTGTCAAAAATGGGATGATAAAGCCCAACAAGATCTCAAAAAGCAAAACAGTCACTTCTACAGACTGTGAGTCCATTGTCCTCTGACATCTTTGCAATACATCATTGACTCCCTGAGTAAAAATTACTGGTAGGGCAAAAGCAAACGCTAGAATCCAGATGCCAATCAGCTGAAGGCACCTGTGCCGCCTTTCCAGTCTCTGCAGTATCATCCTGTTAGTGACTCTTGACTTGATGACATTGTGATAGCGGTGCACGCTCATAGATGTGACCGTCAGGACACCAACATACAGACTCCAGTGACCCAAAAAATACAGGGACCTACAAGACCAAAGGCCGAGTTTCCATCCAAACAGTATTCCATACAGCACAAAAGGAGCCAAGCACAAGGTCAAAGCATCAGACACCGCAAGGTTAACCATTAGTTTTAAGGTGAAGCTCAGATTTCTGTTCCACTCACGAGCAATGCTGATGATCACGGCGATGTTGCTTGGCAAACCAACCAAACAGCACAAACCCAGAACTACAGCAGGAGTGATCCTCTCTGAACCCACAGCAGTGCTGTTGGATGTTGAATTGAAGCCTGATCTTAGCTCCATCATCAAATATTGGTGTCTGGAAAATGCTAAATCTTCCTTCATTAGAAACAAAATAAATGAGCTATGAGTGTTTGAAGAACAGGGACTATGTTGACACCTCCCACATCTAAACCAAACCCACATCTTCACTCCCACTTCTCAAGAATAAGGAAGAACATACAAACAAAAATCATTAAAGCTCCCTTCTGACTACATAAAATGTCTTTACACCTACACCTTCACACGTGTCCTTACAAGATGTGACGAGTTCTCCTGACAAGCAATTTGTCCACACCAGAAACACAGCAACAGGACACTTTCATTTTCACTGTGGTGAAATATTCAGGTTTGCCACATATACACGTTCACATCATATGTCCATTTTCTCATGCAGCGCATAAAAAAAACCTTGCACAGCAAAGACAGTACACTGACAATGTGCAAACAGCAGCTTACTTTTGATACGAAAAGAAATTTCACCTTTCAAATTGTCATTTTTAGCTGGAAAAAATGTAACTCTTTAGAGAGAAGCAAAGAAGTATATCCAAATTTCATTCATACCACCATATCCACACTATATAGAACATGTCTTTTTAACAGTCGCAAAGTAAGTTCAAATTCGAAGGCAGAACCTACTCAGTATGCAATTTTGGACACACCATCAGTGTCCTGAGAAGCGTATAGTCCTGAGGACTGCACATGTGCATTGGCTGGTCTAGCCTGAAAAATAAGCTTTAATTAATGTTGAGCAGAAAAAACTAAATTTCCCAGACAGTTGTGGTCAGATTTGATTCATGATTGCAAATATGAAAATTAATCAGCTTTGGAGAATTTATTTATTTTTTATTTCCCAATTCAAAGAGAAAGAAGATGTACATGCATCCCTGAAATAGCTGACTGAGAGGCGTTTCAAAGATGGTAGTCTGAGTGAAATGATGAATTGCCTTATACTAGGGACTTCGGTTTTAATGAAAGACAGAACGAGTCAGCAGTGTGATACATACAACATAGATGAAAATAACACCTGTTTCAGTTACCCGGAGGAGTAAACTGATATAGAGCGTAAAGGCCTGATTACACCAAGATTACTAACTATAAAATTAAACGTAAAGTTTTAAATATCATAATAAATGAATAGAATTTCAGAGTCCAAACTACACCTAGAATAATAACGGTAAAGAGGAACAACATTCTTGGAAATACTTTGGAAAACATTTATTTTTAATAGTGCAGTCAATATTTTCACATGAAAGCAGGCAATTAATTTTTCCAGTTTAACAGCGTTAAAAATATTTAATGCAATTAATGCAAGGGCAGGGCTAGGGTTGGCCACCCCACACACAACTGCTGCTTCTGTCTCTTTTTTTCTTGTCAAGAAGTGCTTTTATTTAGTTGCAGAATGTCCTTCCAACCACGTCGAACAGGAGACTTTTCAGATGTACACTCCAACTTAAGTGCCAGGCGCTAGTCAAACGAGCATGAGAATGGTATGAGAATGGAAAGGTGACAAGGCAGCTTCACTAGAACAACAGTGAACAGCGGTCAAATGAGATGTTGTCAGGCCACATGTCAGTAACAATGAATTTACCTGTCCTGTTAGCCATTATGCTGTGCTCGTAGCATGCACACTTCAATTGCATGCGCAAATACGGTGGTGCGTGCTGTAGCCTGTATCATTTCATATTATAGTGCAAATGAAACTACGAGTATGCGTCTCAGATCCACGTCACGTTCAGCAACGTCAGCTCTTAAAGTAATAGCAGCCAAATAACCTAATAACCCAGCTGTTATGTCTATTAATGAAAGAACAAAAGAAGAAAAGAAAAAAGAGAAAATCATAAACTTTTGTAGCTTTAAGGATGCATCTCAATTTAACTTTGTATTTAGTGTTTGATAACTTTATTAAATTTCGATATACTTCCTACTTCCTGAAGCGCACAGGTAAATAATGGGTTTATGTTAAGATTGTTGTAAGTTTATTTAAATTAGTTGTTATTTTTTAAAGGTTAATAAATGTTCAAATGGATAGCTCTTAACTATACCGTAATGTTGAATGGCTAAGTCAATGGTTAAATATTAGGAAAAAATAATTTCCTAGAGACATCAGTAGTATTATCGGTATCAGTGATAATCAGTGATCATTAAAAATATTTAACAAATATTAAAAATATACTGTCTTTATGATGTTTCTGCATTAATTTAAAGATTGAATGTGAAATATTGCAAAATAAAAGTATATTTGAAATCTTGAATGTTAGGTGTGACTAGTTGCGCTTAATCGTGATTAATTTCAGAAAATATGTGTGATTTTTAATCAACTGACAGTACAAATTTTTATGATAACTTACAATTCTTTACAGCCCCAAGGCTGGTATATGCTTTTGGGAAAAAAAGTAATTTAAAGCAGTAATTTAAAACATAAAGCTGCAACAGAACAAAACGTGAGAAAAATTAAGGGGTATGAATACTTTCACAAGGCACTGTATGGTCTAATCAGCGTCAAGTCACAATTAAGGAGTCCTGGGAATTTCAATTGGCAGAGAATTGCCCTGAGTGTTCTTATAGACTTACATACATTTTTTTTTTTTTTCCAGACTGCAGGGACATTTGGAACTTTTGTCTCCAAGTATATACTAGTTTATATCTGTCCATTAGTGATTTTATATTTGTAGTTGATGTGGAATTTCTACGAGTGGGTCAGAGATCAGTTTTTCCTCCAATTAAAATATGCACACTATGAAATTTAGTCAACCAGTCTTTAATTCTTGCAATCTTCATCTTGATGTCCCTTCTTGGTTTGTGGTTTGTCACATTTATTTCTCTTCCTGTTCTCTTCTCTTTTGTTGACTCATGATGTAGCCCCTCTTGCAAACTGAAAACAGTTACCTCATGGTTTTCTCTCACTTAGATAGTATAGAAAAAGCAGCCTGGTCTCATTGTTTATACGTACACTCTAAAAAAAAACGCTGAGTTAAAACAACACAATCTGGGTTATTTTGGTAAACCAACTGTAGAGACGCAGATGGGTTAAAGGTTTATGAAACCCCAGTCTACTTTTTCTGAGATTTAAGCAGAAGTGTTTGTGTTGCACATCATATATGACAATGTTAGCATCCATTAAGAAAACTGGTTAATTTTGAGCTTTTTTGCTCTATTTTCATCTTCCGATTTTAAAATCTACATTGTGCTGACGTCATAGTTTGTGACGTGGCAATGGACTATCCACAAGCTTCCGGGGGGCGCTACTGTAAAAAAGAACGCGGGTACAACTTCTGGACGTAGTATACCAATGGCATTTTGTGTGCTAATTAGCAAAGAGGCTAAGTATTTTTTAGACCATTGTTTACTTGGTAAAGATGCACACCTTTATGAGAGATGTCATTATGTTCTTATGGACAACATATGCTTTTCGAATTTGTGTTCCCACATCATTAGCAAGTTTGGATCGCTAAATCTTGAATGACTGTCAACTAGTGAAATGACATTTGAACCGAGACATCAGAGCTTGTGTTAAAGGGCATGCCAGATGAAGGCTCGATTTGAGGTTAATAATGTAGAAATCCCTTTCGTTGAAGCCTCACTTTCTGTCCAGTCATGTGCGCAATTCACTTTGCGTGTCCTAATGTTCGACCCCCACATCTTACTTTGCCAGTACATTTTCATTAGGATCTATTTAATAATTACATCCTTAAATACCCAGTCATACAAGTAATATGAAGAATACAAATTATTTAAGGAAAATTAAACATATATATTAATTGCATATGGCATATGTACATTATTCTTCTATTACATCATATTGATATTCGTACTGGCATTTAGTGGCACTGTTCAATGGGTAAATTAATTTATCAGAGTCAGAAATTCAACAAACTCACACGGTTAGGCTTTTATTTGTCCATATAACATAGATCGATCTATGGAAATTGTGGTGAATGCTTCTTTCGACGGAGCTTTAGTCTTTTGGCTGCTTTATTTTTTACTAACCACCAGTTTGCGCTGTTTTCGACACTCTCCAAGCTTTGAATCTTTTCCCGAAACAGTCAGAGGAAAGTCTCGGTGCTTCACAAGGCTTTTGCCTGTCACTCCTGTCAACTGTTGAATGAATGAGTGTCACATCCCGCTTGTTTACTTTGAACCGGAAGACGCTCCCACTTTTGACGCAAGGCCTCATGGGGTGTAGGTGTCTCTTAATTATTCATGAGGCTGCACGTTCTTATCCTATGAGAAGACACTTCGTCTAATTATTCACGACAGCGCGTGTTGATTTGCTATGACAGACGCTTCAGACTGTAAGATTGCGTACAATAACTGAGAGAAACGTTAATGGTTTGAAGGAGACTGTTTGTTTGTTTTTGTTTGCTTCGTAAGCAGAGTTCGGCACGCGATTCATTCATAAGGTGAGTGTAATAGCGGTTTTTACAACTCCTTAACCCAACCTATCAAAAGGATTATAAATGCCGCAAAATAAGCCTTAAAAGTTATTAGAGGTGCAACAGCACGTTTTTATATATGTTTTCGATGCAGAGTGCAAATGCCTGTGCATTTATTTGTGTTGTTAACTCAGTGGGAGCGAAATGAAACTGTCTAAACCCGAAGTTGACTCTGTCCCCTCTTCCCCCTCAGCTCCGCAGCGCACCACGCCCACTTTTGCAGCATTTTTCAAAACTATGGTGAGAACTAACCAGTGCTGAAACGGGGGTTTCATGACCCTTTAAGAGTCTGGTTTTGACGCGTGCTTCTGCCTTGAATAAAAATAAATACATTATCCATATCTTCGGGATAAAATCGGATATGCCAATCCATTTATTGTCCATTTGGCACTGCAAACAACAATAAATAGAACAAACTTAACTTCATTCAAACTAAATATTTAAATTTAAGACAAAAGTCCTTAACAGTGCGTTCGACACAGCACGGCACGATCAAAAGGTTTGTTTGATCTTCCATTGAGCACCTGTAACAATTAATACTTGAACACACTAAAAATACTCATATGCCCTCTAGTGCCAAAAACTAAAATTACAACTTAATATAATGGCTCCAACACACTGGGTCAAGTATGGAAAAACCGTTGGGTTGTTTTAACCCAGCCAGTTGGGTTCAATCTTTGACCCAACATTCTGGGTCGTTTTAATTAACTCAAATATTTATTGAAAATGACTATTTCTGGCTTAAAATGAACCAAAAATAGGTTGGAAATTAAAAAGCAGACACAGAATTACTAGAGGCAACAGTAATAAATAAAACGTTAAGTTAAAGCACCCATGGACATAAATATGACAAACTGAATTATGCAACATAGTTTTCAACTTTACATACATTTAAACTCGTTTAACAAGCATTTTATAAATAAAAATATATAAAATATATAACATTTAAAAGTAATATTTAAATCCAAGTGTATTAAACGTTTTTTCTGCTATCCTTTTTAACCGATATAATGCCGATTCTCGTGCCGGTGTGTCGCTGAAATCGTGTTTCACACGTAGCTGAAAGATAACGTGACTGACTTAATAATCTGTCAATAAACAAACAGTACAGAGTTTTGAAAACATATTTTAAAATCCGAATTATTTAGAAGCAGTATTATAACGAATAAAATCAGTTTATGTTATGCAAGCCAGCAATACATTGTAGGGTCATGGATCGCGGAACCGGGGGGCCGCCCGGGCCTGGGCCCGGGTAACTTTTGAGGTCTGGTGCAAATTATGACATACAAAAATACATAGGCTGTAGACTAGGGGTGTGACGAGACACTTATCCCACGAGACGAGACGAGACACGAGACTGGGTTCACGAGAACGAGACCAGACGAGATTTTTAAACTTTTCTTAAGGAATCCTCAATGATGAAATATATAGGGAAAATAATCTTTTATTCAACTGAAAAAGACAAAATGTAGGTGCATTTTGAACTTTATGAAATTAAACTTCCATTTTAATGAATTATATGCAGTAATAAACAACATTTAAACAAGAGCTTCACGATTCTGGATAAATTGAGAATCCCAGTTTTTAATAAATTGGAGCTCACGATTCTCTCACGATTCTGGAGAAAAAAGATTAGAAAATTAAACAAAATAATGTAATTTACCAGTGATTCTGACAAACTCCGACAAAACCTGCTTCTCACGCTCCACTGACACTCGCGATGTGAAACTGTCCTAATAGACATAGCTACTTCGTTGTCCTTCAGGAATAAGATCACGTGGGTGTTTGAATCGAGATCTCCATATTGTAAGGATTAATCGTGCAGCTTTAATGTAAATACTGCAAAATGTTTTACAAGGATTTCGTCAGGAGATCTGGTCTCGCGAGACACATCTCGTGCTACGAGATCTCGTCACATCCATACTATAGACTCATATGGATTATTCATTGAAAGGTCGCGATCTCGATTCAAACACACGCAATCTTATTGCTATATGATGATGATTTCGCCATGCCTATAAAACCTTTGATCGCAATCACATCGGAATATTTAAACCTGCTTTCGCGCAAACGCTAATTCAGAGAGAGCTCTGGTCATGTAAATTAAGCTTTGTTTGAACAAGCTTCAGGACCAGGATACACAGTATAGGCTACATTTCTGTGTTGCAAACACTGAATAATAATTAAAGAATTCGGATAAATGGTCATTAGAGCCCTGCACGGGCCTCATATATATTTCCACGCCCGGCCCTTGTCCAACAGCTTATCAGAATTATCGGCCCGAGCCCGTCTTTTCCCCCCCTTCTCCCAAAAGAGCTACTGTTTCATCTATGGAAATAGTTCAGTTTTGTATGTAATGGCAAAGTAATTTTATATCGTTTCATTCTTTTGTTAAGTTAATTTAGAAAAACGTTTGGAGCATTTTTGTTCTTTAAATATAGTCTAAAGTTTTTGTTTTTTAAAGTAAGGACTGTTTGATCAATTTTGCCTTCTCAAATCATCACGACTTGCTTGAAATAAAATCTATAGATATAGACCCAAAAGAGTTCAAGTTTAAAACAATGTTAGTTTCAACGTTAAACTTAGAGAAATGTGCGCTATTAGACGCATACCCAAATTTGTGCGGAGAGTGGAAGCTAAAGGCGCATTGCAGGACATTGAGGCGCCAGCGCGATGACTTGCATTTTTTTTTCAGTGGAAACAATTTAAAATATTCCGTAATTTTTGCTCATAATACATCATTCGCAACTGTTAAGGGTCTACTTTTATTTGTGTGCACTCACAATATCAACAAAACGTTGCAAACGGTGCTTTTATTAAATAAAGAAAACAAACATGATGCGTTTTCTGTTGCCTCAACAAGAGCGCTTCACAAAAATGAACCGAAACTCAGCAAATACATACCTCACAGACATGATACATATATCTACAGAAAGCTTGAAATTATTATTTAACGAAATAAAATACTCTGTCACAAAAACTCTTTCAATATGTAATCTGTAAAGATGCATTTCTCTAAAGGCGCGTCCAGAGGAGATGGTGAGTCAGGATCGGCAACTTCATCCTTGCGACACTGAAAACACTGGTTTATTAATAAATAATTCAAATATCTCCTTATTTCCCCCGACACATTCATTGTTATTACCTTTGCTGGTGCTTTGTGGCATTTTCAGCCTATTGCGTGCGCTTGAAGGCAGAACTGTTCCAGCTGCGCTGATTTGCTGCTGCCGCTTTCCGAGCCAGTCTCGAAAGTGAAAGCAAAAGTGAAGTCTCGCGGTGTTTCCACCAGCGCGGAAATTTGTTTTCATCACCATAACTGGTGTATGTCTAAAATATCAAAATAAGGAGAAGCCTAAAACAGACCCGAGGCCCGGCCTGTGTCTGAACTATAACGTGAAAATTGTCCCGAATAATGGACTCATTTATAAAATTAAATAAAACATTTTTAACTAATAACTATACTATTAATATTGTTTTTAATATTAAAATGGAGACTAGCATGTAAAATGTACAATCTTTCAGCCTTAATAGACCCCCCACACCTTCCCGGGCCCTCCCTTCTTTTGGTATGTTCCGCGATCCATGTGTAGGGTCACGGTTTGCAGGGTATCTCCTTCGACATTTGTATTGTCCAGTCCTCCTTTTGCAGGAAGTCTCTTGAGCTCAGTCCTAAGGCATCAGTTATGCTGATGCTGCTTTCTTGCAGTCTTCTTCTTGATGTTCTTTCTTGCTTTATGCTTTTCACACATTTATTTCTCTTCCGGTTCTCTCTTTTGTTGAGTCCTGGTGTAGCCCCTCTTGGAAACTGAAAACAGTTACCTCATGCTTTTTTTTTCTCACCTCTTATGTACAACCATCTTATATGTCTATTTACAGTATAGATGTTCTTAGTTTTAATATGGTGTTTCCAGTCAGCATTTCTTTCAACATATCCAGTTTAAGCCAGGTACGTGAATACCAATCTGAGTTTAGGGAAACCCTGGCTGAAATGATCAAATTATCAAATAAAACAGTTTTTTTAGACCAGTCTTTCTCAGTTCCAGTCCTCACATACCACCACTCTGGCCATTTTGTATGCATTTCTTATCACTTCAGACCTTTGTTCAGACAGGTGTTGAATAGTGTTAGACTTTTTATGACTTTTTTTCCTTTTAACATTGGGCAGCTCATACATTGTGCATTATTTCTACGTTTGGTGATAGATAAACATAATTGAATTTATATAAATGAAAGAGACAAACTGTAACTCCAAACTCAATTGTGTATTTCAGATGCATCACATTCCACAACTTCATCATCTGCAGAGAAAAACTGACACTCAATTACACCAAAATATATACATAATAATGGACTGAGATATTTTACTGGAATTTGGTCTTCATTACTATTTCCTATTTTTTGTTTTACTACAGGCTAAAATATTATTATAAGACAGGCCAGACAGAGAGGTTGAAAACAATATTAATAAACAATAGGCTATATATGCTTATATGAATATTAATGAAATAAAAATACAAATATTAATTAAACAATAAACTATTATTAAATGTTTATATAACACTATGAAGGTCCTGCAGTATATAACACTTTCAAAGCATGATTCTTTATGGGACCTTGTGAAAAAAGTTCTGCTCTTGTACAAGCCAAAGAAATGGCTTGTATGTTTAAAATCATTTTTCTTAGTAGTGTATGAAGTCTGAAAATAAATAATTCAATCATAAATTGTGAATTATCTCTTTCTGAAACATTTCATAATATTTCCTGAAGAGATGGCATAGAGAAAAGGATTCAGACAGCAGTTTAGCAAAGCCACAGCCTTGTTTGTATCACCGTATCTTTGGCGGAAGGACTTCAGTTGACAATAAACATCTGGATGAGACGTTTTAGTCAGAGCTGTGACTAAATCAATCACATTGATAATGTGCACAGGAGTCCAAAACACAAAGAAAGCCACAACGATGCTGATCACAAGCCTCTTCTTGTAAGTCCTAACGTTTGTCCCCTGGTTTCTGGGTTCCTGGTCCTGTGGAGCTGTAGTTAAACTGGATCTCTTGGCTTTTTGTCTCAACCCTTTGTCCAACCAGAGATAACATGTCAACATTGTCAAAAATGGGATGACGAACCCCAACAGGATCTCAAAAAGCAAAACAGTCACTTCTACAGACTGAGACTCCATTGTCCTCTGACATCTTTGCAATTCATTATTGACTTTCTGAGTGAAAAATACTGGTAGGGCAAAAGCAAAGGCTAGAATCCAGATGGCAATCAGCTGAAGGTGCCTGTGCCGTCTTTCCAGTCTCTCCAGTATCATCCTGTTAGTGACTCTTGACTTGATGACATTGTGATAGCGGTGCACGCTCATGGATGTGACCGTCAGGACACCAACATACAGACTCCAGTGACCCAAAAAAAACAGGAACTTACAAGACCAAAGGCTGAATATCCATCCAAACAGTATTCCATACAGCACAAAAGGAACCAAACACAGGGTCAAAGCATCAGACACCGCAAGGTTAAGCATTAGTTTTAAGATGAAGCTCAGATTTCTGTTCCACTCACGAGCAATGCTGATGATCACCGCGATGTTGCTTGGCAAACCAACCAAACAGCACAAACCCAGAACTACAGCAGGTGCGATCTTCTGTGAAACCACTGTAGTGTGGTTAGATGTTGAATTGAAGCACAATCTTAGTTCCATCATCAAACTTTGTCGTCTGGAAAATGCTGGATCTTTTTTCATTAGAAACAAAATACATGAGCTATGACTGTCTGAAGGACAGGGTTTATGTTGGCACCTCCCACATCTACACCAAACCCACATCTTTGCTCTCACTTCTCAAGAATAAGGAAGAACAAACAAACAAAAATCAGTAAAGCTCCCTTCTGATTATATAAAATGTATTTACACCTACACCTTCACACATGTCCTAACAAAATGCGATGAGGTTCTACTAACAAGCAATTTGTCCACACCAGACACACAGCAACAGGACACAACAAAATCATTCAGTAATCACAGGCAAGGGGGACCCCCAAGAGCTCTGACACAATTCAAACACTGGCAAAGTAATATATCCAAATTTCATTCATACTACCCATATCCATACTATATAGAGCATTTTTTAACAGTTGCAAAATAAGTTAAAATTCAAATGTAGAACCTACTCAGTATGCAATTTCAGACACACTGTCAGTGTCCTGAGAAGCACATAGTCCTGAGGACTGCACATGTGCATTGACTGCCCTAAAGAAATAAGCTTTTTTCAATTTTATTTAGGCATAGGAAACAAAATTCCCCAGACACTTGTTGTCAGATTTTAATTGATGATTTCAAATTTGAAATTTAATCATAAACTTGGACAGCTTTGGAGAATCTGATGTTTCTGATGCAAAATGTACTTGCATGCCTGAAATAGCTGCCTGAGAGGTGTTTCAAAGATGGTAGTTTGAGTGAAATGACTTTCCTTATAGGGACTTTGGTTTTAATGAAAGACAGAACGAGTCAGCAGTGTGATACATACATATAGATGTGATATGTGATACGTAGATGGAAATAACTCCTGTTTCAGTTCCCCAGAGAAGTGAACTGATATAGAGTGTAAGGACTGGATGGTGCTAACTGTAATGTTGAACTTAGTTTTAAATATTGTCATAAATTTAATAGAATTACAGAATCCACACCACATCTACAATAATAAGGGTACAGAGGAACAACATTGTTGGAAATACTATGAAAACATTGATTTTTAATAGTGCAGTCAAAATTTGCACATTAATGCAGATGATTCATTCTTCCAGTTTAATGGTGTTAAAAATATTTAACGCAGTTAATGCAGGGTCGGGGCTAGGATTGGTCACCCCACTCACAACTGCTGCTTTTGTCTCTTTTTTTCTTGACAAGAAGTGCATTTATTTAGTCACAGAATGTTCTTACGACCACATCAAACAGGAGACTTTTCAGACATGCATTCCAATACAGCGCCAGGCGCTATTCAAATGAGTGCAGGAATGGTACAAGTGACAAGGCAGCTTCAGTAGAAAAAAAGTGAACTGTGGTCAAATGAGATGTTGTCAGGCCATATGTCAGTAAAAATGAATTTACCTGTCCTGTCATGCACACTTCAATTGCATGCACAAATACAGCAATGCGTGCTGTAGCCTGTATCATTTCATATTAAAGTGCGAATGAAACTACGAGCATGCATGTCAGATTCGTGTCATGTTCAGCAGTGGCAGCTCTTAAAGTAATAGCAGCCAAATAACCAAATAACCCAGCTACTGTGATGTCTATTAATGAAAGAAAAAAAGAGTAAATCAAAAACTTTTGTAGCTATAAGGATGTATCTATAATTAATTTAGTATTTACTGTTTGATAACTTTATTAAATTTTTATATATTTCATACTTGCTGAAGCATACAGGTAAATAATGGGTTTATGTGAAGATTTTTTAAGATAAGTTTACTTAAATTAGAAGTTGTTATTTTTTAAATATTAATAAATGTTACAAGGATAGCTCTTTAAATTAAAACATAGAAAAATGTTTAACAAATATTAAAAATATACTGTCTTTATGATGTTTCTACATTCATTTGAAGACTGAATTTGAAATCATTGCAGTATAAAAGTACATTTAAAATCTTTAACGTTATTAATTTCAGAAAAAAATGTGTGATTAATTAGTTAATTTTTTAATCAATTGACATCACAAATTTTTAATGATAACTTATAATTCTTCACAGCCCTAAGGATTGTATATGCTTTTGGGAAAAAAAGTCATTTAAAGCAGTTTAACATAAGGCTGCAACATAAAACGTGAAAGAAAATGAAGGGGTATGAATACTTTCACAAGGAACTGTATAGTCTAATAAGCCACAAGTCATTATGTGAAGTCCCGCCCCTTTTTAAATAAAATTGTTTTCAAGAATATCAAATGCTTTGTAGAAATCCAGAAATGAAATATAATTTGATCAGAAATCAGATGGAAGTAATCAAGAACATCCAAAACTAGTCTAATATTATTGGCAATGTGTCTATTCTTCATGAACCCTGTTTGGGTTTGATCAGCACATTTTAATTCTTTCAGCAAAAACCACAGTGAGTATTTTGTAATCATTATTTAATAGACAACCCGAAATATGGACTAGTATCTGTAAATATTACGCCACAAAAATACCATTTAAATGTAAATCCGGCATGTTCTGCGTGTCTCTGTTTTAATGAATGAAGCAGACGAGCGGTTTTGTTTACACACACTGAAGCCCGCCTGACGCTCGCAGTG
This sequence comes from Labeo catla, assembly GCA_012976165.1. Taxonomy (NCBI): domain Eukaryota; kingdom Metazoa; phylum Chordata; class Actinopteri; order Cypriniformes; family Cyprinidae; genus Labeo; species Labeo catla. Next base: position 82,143 of record VONZ01001633.1, on the reverse strand, counting down.
ATTTCAGCGTCTGTCATCTCACTAAATGAGGACATAAATACATGAACAATATCTAATTTGAGAATCACTTCATGAGCATTTGACCGCTCCATTTTAGGAAAACTAGAATTTATATCACATACACACAGAAAATGTAAAGCAGACACGCAACCCTCGTCAAAATAAGCGTCGGTTTAACTTGAAGACATTGTGCCACATATATTACTACTATTTCTACTACTATTAAAATGAAACAAACATTATTTTAGGGTACAATCATAACATTTCTTCCATGTTTTAAAAGTTTTTTAATTTTCAGTAATTAAAGATAAATGAATTAAGTAAATTCCCATTTTAAATACAATTGTTTACCTTTCTTAGCAAGGCTACTTTAAGAATAAATTTGAATAAATTTGAATAAAAAAAAAGTTTGCAAAATGATTAGACATTAATTTTCAATAAAAACAATTAAAAGTGTCATTTTGATTAGGTAAATGTGAAATTGTATAAGTTTCATGATTTTAATTAATTAGACATGCTTTTCGATTAATAAAATTTAATTTAACCATTAAAAAGGAGTTGAGAAAATATTAAAGGGGAAAAAATGGAATCTTGAAAAATAGAGAAACAGAATTTGGCAAAAAAATAAAACGAATTTGGGGAAAAAATAAAACAGATTTCATAGGGCCCCAATACTTGGGGAAGCAGACCATTGGAAATACTCTCATTAAATATATGCAGTAAGACTGAAACCATGTGCTGGGCAAAGTCTTGCTTATAAAACTCTGAGTATTACTCCATCTGTTCCAGGGAGTTTATTATTTTTTTTTAAATGATTAATAGAATCCAACATTTATTTAAAAGTTATGGGTTTGTCACAAAAAAATCAAGATTTTTCTGATAATACATTCTCAGAATCTTTAAAGGCGAAAAATGAGGATGATAAATTGTTCTACCAAGTAATTTAGGAAGTCCTACTCCAACTTACCGTGGAAACATAGAGCAATGTTGGAAATGAATTTAGAGTCAAGAATTGTCGCATCCTATTAATATTAAGTTGATGTTATATAGCCTATTATTGTGATTTGCACAAAGTTTTTTTTTCAATCCTTAAGAAATAAGACACTTAGATGTTATAGATTCACAGCTTCTGTGGTCTTGCTTATCTGTGTCAACTGTTTTTTAGCTGCACAAAACAATTGGACTAGAATTGAGAACCACTATTCTAGACTGTACCAAAGATCAAAGGCCATTTTAATAAAATACGATGCGATTATGTACGAAGCGTTGATGCACAACAGTCCTATTCATGTTAATAAATAAGACCTTATTCTTGTATAAAAATGCAATCAGACCAAGGTGTTTGAATGATGTTAGACTTTTATGACTTTTTATTTTTTCTTTTAACACTGTCCATTTTTTCTACTTTTTGGTCTTTATAAAGCATAATCGATTTTTATATAAAATGAGACACACTGTAACTCTGAATTTGGTCTTCCATTACTATTTCCTGTTTCTACTTTTTGACACCACAGGCAACAAAGATATTATGAGACAAGGCAAAATGATAGATTAAAAACAATATGAATAAAATAAACTATTATGAAAGGTTATATAACACTGAAGGTCCTGCGGTATATAGCACTTTCAAGAGAAGCATTGTTGTTTATGTGAAACCTTATATAAAGGGTTCTGCTATTGTTACAAACCATAGAATCCTAATGGAGCTGTTTAGAACCATTTTTCGTAATGGTGCATGTCTTTCAAGCATATATTTACCTGAAAATAAATCCATTTAGTCAGAAATTTAATGAATTATCTCTTTCTAGAAACATTTCATACAAGATTCCTGAAGGCGTGGCATAGAAAGGATTCAGACAGCAGTTTAGTAAAACCCGAGGTCTTACTTGTATCACTGTACACACTTTCAATGAGGAAGGACTTCAGTTGACAGTGAACATCTGGATGAGATGTTTTTAGTCAGAGTAGTGACTATATCAAATCCACACTGATAATGTGCACAGAGTCAAAACACAAAGAGCCCACAACAAGGCTGATCACAAGTCTGCTTGTAGAGTCTAACATTTGTCCCTGGTTTCTGGGTTCCTGGTCCTGTGGAGCTGTAGTTACCTAAGTTCTTGGCTTTTGACTCAACCCTTTGTGCAACCAAGAGATAACATGTCAACATTGTCCAAAATGGGATGATGAACCCAACAGGATTTCAAAAAGCAAAACAATCACTTTTAAAGACTGTGAGTCCACTGTCCTCTTATATCTTACAATCCATTCTTGTCTTTGAGTCCTTGGTAAAAGGAAATTACTGGTAGGGCAAAAGCACGTATACTAGTATCAGATAGCAGTTAGCTAGAGCACCTGTGCGATCTTTCCAGTCTCTAGAGTATCATCCTGTTAGTGACTCTTGACTTGACATTGTGATGGCAGTGCAGCTCATGGATGTGACCCGTCAGGACACCAACATACAGACTCAGTAGAATTAAAAATACAAGAACTTACAAGACCAAAGTCCACAAAGATTCCATCCAAACAATTATTCCATTACAGTACAAAAGGAGAGACCAAGCCCAGGCTCAAAGCATCCAGACACCACAAAAGGGTTAATCATTAGTTTAAGGTGAAGCTCAGATTTCTGTTCCACTCACGAGCAATGCTGATTATCCCTTACAGTGTTTGTGGCAAACCAACCAAACAGCACAAACCCAGAACTACAGCAGGAGTGATCCTCTCTGAACCCACAGCAGTGCTGTTGGATGTTCAATTAAAGCATGATCTTAGCTCAATCATCAAATGTTGGTGTCTGGAAAATGCAAAACCTTCCTTCATTAGAAACAAAATATATAAGCTATGACTGTTTGAAGATGTTGACATCTATGTTGACACCTCCTACGTCTAAACCAAAACCACAGCTTTGCTCTTACTTCCCAAGAATGAGGAAGAGATTAAAGCTCCCTTCTGACTAGATATATAATGCATTTTCATAAACCGTGTGCTAACAAGATGTGATGAGGTACTACTGATAAGCAATTTGTCCACACCAGACACAACACAGCTACAGGACGCAACAAAAATATTGACTAATCGCATCCAATCAAAAAAGCTTGATGGAAGGCTTTCTCTTCCTCTGTAAGTGCAACACTCTGAGATATACTGAAATATTCAAGGCTACCACATGACCACATTCACATGTCCATTTTCTCATGCAGTGCTTAAAAATACCTTGCAGAGTAAAGAGTAGAGTACACTGACAATGCGCCGACAGTAAGACAAGAGCAGCTTACTTCTGATACAAACAAAATCTCACCTTTCAAATTCTGTCATTTTTATCTGAAAAAAGTAAACCATAGCACAATCACAAAGTACGTTCAAATTCAAATGTAGAACCTACTCAGTACGCAATTTTGGACACAATGTCAGTGTTCTGAGAAGCACATGGTCCTGAGGACTGCACAAGTGCATTGGCTGGTCTAGCCTGAAAAATAAGCTTTTTTTCAACTTTATTTGAGCATAAGAAACAAAACTTCCCAGACACATGTAAGATTTTAATTGAAGATTTCAAATATGAAATTCAATCGGAAACTTGGTGGACAGCTTTAGAGAATTTGATGTTTCCCAATTCAAAGAGATAGAATCTGTACTTGCATGCCTGTAATAGCTGCCCGAGAGGCGTTTCATGACTTGCATTATAGGGACTTTTGTATCGCCAGACATTTGTATTGTCCAGTCGTCCTTTTGCAGGATATCTATTGAGCTCAGTCCTGAGGCATCCGTTGTGTTGATGCTGCCTTCTTGCAATTCTTCTTGATGTTCATTCTTGGTTTATGGTTTTCACACATCTATTTCTCTTCCAGTTCTCTTCTCTTTTATTGACTCCTGATGCAGCACTCTTTCAAACTGAAAACAGTTACCTCATGCATTTTTTCTTGCCTCTTATGTATGGCCATCTCATTACTCTATAGATGTTCTTGAGTAGAAATAGAAATGTCCTCTTTGTTTATATCCTTTGATATTAACCATTAATCAATGCATGAATAATTACTAAGATTCTTGGTAGACCATGTAAATCCTGGATCATCAGGAAATTTTTGCCTCCGAATATTAACTAGTCCATATCTGTTCATATCTTTGTGGTTGATGAGGACTCTCTACCAAAGGGCCAGCTATCAGTTTAACTGAGTAATATTAAAATCTGTGCACTAGGAAATCTAGTCAACCAGTGTTTAATTCTTGCAATCTTCTTCTTGATGGTTTTTTTATTGGTTTTCACAGATTTATTTCTCTTTCGGTTCTCTGTTCTTTTGTTGACTCCTGATTTAGCTGCTCTTGCAAACTGAAAACAATTACCTCATACTATTTATAGATGTTCTTAGTTTTAATATGCCATTTTCTTGCAGGCATATCCAGGATATTCTGCCATGATTCTAGTTAGAGCATATTCACCTTATTTTTTGCTGGCCATTTTGCGCAGCCATTTGTACAATTTATGGGTCTGGCTTCTGGTCTCATCCGCGTCCAGCTATTTTTAGCTGCACAAAACAGTGGACTGGATTCTAGACCAAAATGTCACCAAATATCAAGGCCATCAAATAAAATGTGATGCGATTATGTACAATGTTGATACTTACAACAGTCTATTCATGTTAATAAATAAGAGCTTTTTTATGTATAAAATGCAATCAGACAGGTGTTGTATAGTGTTACATTTTTTATGATTTTTTTTTTTTCTGACATCTTACCAATCCATTCTTGTCTTTGAGTCCTTGAGTAAAAATTACTGGTAGGGCAAAAGCAAAGGCTAGAATCCAGATGGCAATCAGCTGAAGGCGTCTGTGCCGTCCAGTCTCTGCAGTATCATCCTGTTAGTGACTCTTGACTTGATGACATTGTGATAACGGTGCACGCTCATGGATGTGACCGTAAGGACACATACATACAGACTCCAGTAAACCAAAAAACAGAAGAACTTACAAGACCAAAGTGTGAGTTTCCATCCAAACAGTATTCCATACAGTACAAAAGGAGCCAAGCACAGGGTCAAAGCATCAGACACTGCAAGATTAATCATTAGTTTTAAGGTGAAGCTCAGATTTCTGTTCCACTCACGAGCAATGCTGATGATCACCGCGATGTTGCTTGGCAAACCAACCAAACAGCTCAAACCCAGAACTACAGCAGCAGTGATCCTCTCTGAACCCACAGCAGTGCTGTTGGATGTTGAATTGAAGCATGATCTTAGCTCAATCATCAAATATTGGTGTCTGGAAAATGCTAAATCTTCCTTCATTAGAAACAAAAATTTGAAAGTAAAAAAAAATTTAAAGAACAGGGACTATGTTGACACCCCCCACATCTAAACCAAACCCACATCTTCGCTCTCACTTCTCAAGAATAAGGAAGAACATACACCTACATCTTCACACGTGTCCTTACAAGATGGGACGAGGTTCTCCTGACAAGCAATTTGTCCACAGCAGACACACAGCAAAGGGACACAACAAAATCAATTGTTAATCACAGGTAATCTGAAAAGTATGATAGAAGGCTTTCTCTTCCTCTGTAAGTGCAACATTTGGAGATCTTTCATTTCCACTGTAAGGTGAAATATTCAGGTTTGCCACATATCCACGTTTACATCACATGTCCATTTTCTCTGCGAGTCTCTCTCCATCGGAACGCTTCGTTCGAGGCTCACTTTCTTTGAGGAGGGGCGAGCCTCTGCGTCCTCACTGCGATCGTGGGGCTCGCGTGTCGAGCTGTCTGAGAGACAAGAGGCACGGCAAACGCCCGTCTCCCTTTCGCTCTCCCCAGATCGCGATGACCCCGCCCTCGCTGAAGTGCGCCTTAGCGGCGTTTCTTCAGTACGAGCGGAGGATGCGGGTTCTCTTGTTTCTTGCGAGATGGAGACTGAGAGCGCCACCTCTGAGCGCTCCTCACGCGATGACAGGGCGTTTGAGGAGCTGCTCGAGGTGGTGTCTCATGCGGTGGCCAGGCTTAAACTGGACTGGCCACAAGAGCAAGAGAACCCCAGGCCCTCCAAGCTTGACGACAGGTTTCTGTCGGGTGGCCAGGGGGAGAGACCTCAGCGTCGGTCTCTTCCCTTTTTCCCGGATCTCCATGACGAGTTATCTCGTTCATGGAGTAAACCCTATTCCTCTCGCATCTTTGTACCAACAACGTCGATTTATTCGACTATTGTGGGTGCAAAGGAGCAGGGGTATGTGATGATGCCCCAGGTAGAGGAGACGCTTGCGGGCTATCTCTCTCCTGGGAGCTCATCTTCACTTAAGAAGCCAGCTCTCCCCACCAAGCCCTGTAGATTGACATCTTCGCTGGTGGGGAAGGCATTTCAAGCAGCTGGTCAGGCTGGTGCTGCCTTGCACACCATGGGGGTTTTGCAAGCGTACCAGGCTGACCTGCTCAAAGACCTGAGCACGGGCGGGAGTATTAGTGAGGAGGCGTTTTTAGAACTACGCCGAGCCACGGATTTGTCTCTTCGCGCAACCAAGCAAACGGCCCGCTCCATTGGCCGTTCTATGGCTGCTATGGTTGCTGTGGAGAGACATCTGTGGCTCAGCCTCACGGGCATCAAGGACAGGGATAAGATCTTCCTCCTTGATGCCCCCGGGTCGTCTTCCGGCCTATTTGGTGACTCTGTGAACACCGTCGTCACTAGGTTCTGGGAGGCAAAAAAGACACGCAGAAGCTTCCGATCAGTTTCTCCCCCGCCGTGCTGAGGCGTCGGGGCTGACCCAGTCAGGTGCCTCTGCGGCGAGAGTCGCAAAAGCAAAGCGTGGCAAGCCGTGCTCCCCCTCGTAAGGACTGGGGAGCGGCTCGCCACGCTCAACAGCCCAGCAAGAGGCCGGATCCGAGGTCCATTATCAAGGCCAAAAAGAAGTCCTGAGAGTTATGCGCCCAGGACCGTGGGGGTGTGCCCCCTCGGGGAGGGGCGCGAAAAATTCCAGCAGAGAATAGGGGCTCCTTCCCGGCATCCTCAGGAGACCACTGTACTACCTCCGCCACCACTGGTGTTTCGGGGGGCAGCAGTCTCCGGCGAAGTGTTACATGCTCAGTTGCCTCCTGCCATCTTTCAGGACACCGTACATCTAACATCCCCCCAGATAAACGAAGTGTCAAAACTAGTGCCACTATCAGAGAAACTGGCAGCGTGGAAGCTACTGCCAGATATCTCTCCTTGGGTCGTAAGAACTGTAGAGAAGGGCTACAGGATTCAGTTTGCATATTGTCCTCTGCGTTTCAATGGCGTGGTCTCCACTTCTGTGAAACCGGAACGAGCACATTTGCTGACACAGGAATTGCAGACTCTGCTGGACAAAGGGGCCATAGAACGTGTTCCCCTGCCAGACAGAGAGTCAGGCTATTACAGCCGATACTTTCTGGTTCCCAAGAAAGATGGGGGGCTGCATCCAATTTTGGATCTTCGCGGGTTAAACCGCTACCTCAGAACTTACAAGTTCAAGATGCTAACAATCAAAATGATTGTTTCCCAGATCCAGTCAGGGGATTGGTTCGTGACAATCGATCTCAGCGACGCATATTTCCATGTAGAAATTTTGCCACAACACAGGAAGTTCCTGAGGTTCGCTTTCGGGGGCGAAGCTTACCAGTATCGGGTTCTTCCATTCGGCCTAGCTCTGTCACCCCGCACGTATACAAAATGCACGGATGCAGCACTGGCTCCTCTGCGACTCCAGGGCATCCGCATTTCGAATTACATAGACGACTGGCTCATTCTGGCCCGGTCTCAAGAGCTTGCGCTTCGACATCGGGATGTCGTCCTAGCTCATCTCAGATCTCTGGGGTTGAGACTCAACGCCAAGAAAAGCGTTCTCTCTCCTGCCCAGAGAACAACGTATTTGGGGATTGTGTGGGACTCGATCACAATGCAGGCACAACTGTCTCCTGTGCGGGTTGAATCCATTCTAAACACCCTAAAGAATATCAAGCTAGGTCAGAAAATTACTCTTCATTACTTTCAAAGAGTTTTAGGTCTCATGGCAGCTGCATCCACGGTGATACCTTTGGGCCTTCTGCACATGAGACCGTTTCAGTTGTGGCTCAGAGCCAGGGGATTTCCTCCAAGGGCCAATCCCCAGAGGCAAATAAGGGTTACGCACCAGGGGCTTCGTACCCTTTCTATGTGGTTCAGACCCCGGTTTCTGACTTTGGGTCCCACTCTAGGTCCGTGTTGTCATCGCAAGATGCTAACGACAGACGCTTCCCTCACAGGCTGGGGTGCGGTCTTAAATGGCCGTCCAGCCCAAGGGATCTGGAGAGGTCATCATCGCAACTGGCACATCAATTGCCTCAAAATGATGGCTGTATTTCGGGCCCTGAAATACTTCCTCCAGCAGTTAAGAGGCTACCATGTCCTAGTGCGGGTGGACAACACAGCGGTGGTCTCTTACATAAATCGACAGGGCGGACTGCGGTCACGCCGCCCGAACAGGCTAGCGCAGCAGATTCTGCTTTGGGCACAGGACAAGTTCCTGTCCCTCAGAGCGATTTATATTCCGGGGCATATGAATATGGGAGCAGACTTTCTGTCCAGACAAGCTGTGACACACGGGGAATGGAAACTCCACCCCGAAGTAGTCAGTCAAATCTGGGAAAGATTTTACGAAGCAGAGGTGGACCTCTTTGCTTCACAGGAGACAGCACAATGTCCCCTCTACTTCTCTCTGACTCCTCCAGCTCCCCTGGGTCTGGACGCGATGGCCCATATGTGGCCCAGACTGCGTCTTTACGCATTTTCCCCAATTGCTCTGCTCCCGGGAGTCCTAGCCAAGGTCCGTCAACAGGGGTCTTGCCTCTTATTGATAGCGCCCCGTTGGCCGACCAGAGTATGGTTCTCAGATGTAATATCCCTCCTCGATGGCTCGCCATTGGCGTTTCCGGTCAGGAGAGATCTCCTATCTCAGGCGCAGGGGACAATATTTCATCCCCGGCCCGAGCTCTGGAACCTTCATGCCTGGCCCCTGAGGGGGACCAACTAAGAGAGGCTGGCTCCCTCCACTAGAAGAAGTTATGCCCTCAAGTGGCGTGTCTTTGAATGTTGGTGTGTGACACACCATGCAGACCCAGTTCACTGCCAAGTTGTTTCAGTGCTGGAGTTCCTGCAAGAGAAATTGTCCTCAGGAACATCTCCTGGTACTCTCAGAGTCTATGTGGCCGCCAATTCGGCTTGCCACACTCTGATTGACGGGGTCTCAGTGGGAAAGCACCCACTAGTCGTTCGCTTCATTCGTGGAGCCAGACGGTTAAGGCCGCCCACCAGAGCAACAGTCCCTTCTTGGGACTTAGCGATAGTGCTCGAGGGTCTGGCTGGGACCCCATTTGAACCACTAGAGTCAGCACATGACAGGTTTCTGACTCTAAAGATGTTTTTCCTTATAACTATTACTTCTCTCAAGAGAATCGGGGATTTGCAGGCTCTGGCAACCTCTCCATCCTGCTTAGACTTTGCCCCTGGGCTGGTGAAAGCCATTTTGCACCCTCACCCTAATTATCTTCCAAAGGTTCCATTCTCGACTATAAATCCAGTCGTTCTTGAAGCCTTCTGCCCTCCGCCGTTTAGTTCACCGGAGCAGGAAAGGCTACACTTTCTGTGTCCAGTACGTGCTCTTCAGATTTACGTCCACCGCACAAGCCAGTGGTGTAAGTCAGAGCAACCTTTCATATGCTATGGGGGCCGCAAACGGGGGGTGGCCGCCAGTAAACGGATTATGTCCCATTGGGTGAGGGATGCTATTGCCCTAGCTTATGAGGCGCGCGGCCAAGCTTCACCTCTAGAGCTTAGGGCCCATTCAACCAGGGGGGTTGCATCCTCAACGGCTATAGCAGGAGGTGCCCCCCTGCAACAAGTGTGTGATGCGGCAGGCTGGTCCTCACCGCACACGTTTATCAGATTCTACAGTTTGGATGTCCATGCTACTCCGGGCTCGCACGTCCTTGAGTCAGCATCCCAGAGTCATGTCTGAGACCTATTCAATGTTTGTGCGGACACACTACACAACCTTGACGGGTCCAGACACTTCCAGTGCGGCGGCGTTGGTATTCTCGTTCCCATTAGCGCATTGATACGCAGCATCGAGTGTAGCTTTTGGTAGGGAACGTCTCGGGTTACTTGACTGTAACCCTGTTCCCTTAAAAAGTGGGAACGAGATGCTGCGCCTCAATGCCGCACTGCAGGCATGTCTGGACGGCTCTTCAGACAAAACGTAACCTGAAGGTATGTTCCTTTCACGTCATTTTATAACCTCAGGTGCACCTCATCAGATGACGTCACCTACCAAGGTTATTTAAGCCAATTCTTGGCGTGTTTCACACACATGCTTCACAACCGGTCGAACAAAGAATGTTCCCATTAGCGTATTGATACGCAGCATCTCTTTCCTGATTTTTAAGGGAACAGGGTTACACTGTAACCTGTACCTGATTACTCCAAGATTGCTAACTATAAAATTAAACGTAAAGTTTTAAATATCATAATAAATGAATAGAATTTCAGAGTCCAAACTACACTTAGAATAATAACGGTAAAGAGGAACAACATTCTTGAAAATACTTTGGAAAACATTGATTTTTAATAGTGCAGTCAATATTTTCACATGAAAGCAGGCAATTAATTTTTCCAGTTTAACAGTGTTAAAAATATTTAATGCAATTAATGCAGGGTCGGGGCTAGGGTTGGCCACCCCACTCACAACTGCAGCTTCTGTCTCTTTTTTTCTTGTCAAGAAGTGCTTTTATTTGTTGTCGGGCCATATGTCAGTAAAAATGAATTTACCTGTCCTGTTAGCCATTATACTGTGCTCATAGCATGCACACTTCAATTGCATGCACAAATACGGTGGTGCGTGCTGTAGCCTGTATCATTTCATATTAAAGTGCAAATGAAACTACAAGTATGCGTGTCAGATCCACGTCATGTTCAGCAGCGGCAGCTCTTAAAGTAATAGCAGCCAAATAACCTAATAACCCAGCTGTTATGTCTATTAATGAAAGAACAAAAGAAAAAAGAGAAAATCAAAAACTTTAAGGATGCATGTCTGTTTAACTTTGTGTTTAGTGTTTGATAACTTTATTAAATGTTGATATATTTCCTACTTGCTGAAGCGCACAGGTAAATAATGGTTTATGTTAAGATCGTTTTAAGTTCACTCAAATTAGTTGTTTTTTTTAAAGGTTAATAAATGTTCAAATCGATAAAGCTCTCAACTATACTGTAATGTTGAATGGCTAAAGTCAATGGTTAAATATTAGGAAAAAAATAATTTCCTAAAGACATCAGTATTATCGGTATCAGTGATACTCACCTTCAGTCATTAAAAATTCAACAAATATTAAAAATGTACTGTCTTTATGTTGTTTCTGCATTTATTTAAAGATTGAATGTGAAATATTGCAAAATAAAAGTATATTTAAAATCTTGAATGTTAGGTGTGATCAGTCGCGCTTAATCGTGATTAATTTTGGAAAATATGTGTGATAAGTAACATTTTTTAATCAACTGACAGCACAAATTTTTAATGATAACTTACAATTCTTTACAGCCCCAAGGTTGGTATTTGCTTTTGGGAAAAAAAGTAATTTAAATCAGTACTTTAAAACATAAGGCTGCAACAGAACAAAGCGTGAAAAAAATGAAGGGGTATGAATACGAGAATTGCCCTGAGTGTTCTCATAGACTTCCAAGCAAAGATTTTTTTTTTTTCCAAACTGCAGGGACTGCAATACAGTCTCTATAGGTGTGTTCCATTCAACCATAGTTGGACTGGGAAGTTGACTTCAAGGGTATTCTGCCATCTTAAGTGAGATTGCAATCTGAAGGGAGCGAACATCAGTGTGAAGGCCAGTGCGAATAGCATAGGGAATAAGGGAACATCGATACATCACTTCAAAGGAAGTGGAGACAGAAAACTGTCATTGTGTACCATGTCACCAGTCAGTTCTACAAAAAATGGATTTGTTTTAAAGACTATATGTTAAATGTGCTATATAAAAAAAGAGCGTGGAGAGAAATTGTGTTTATAAATCAGAGACCAAGCAAGAATCATTTGTTTGTGGAATGCTGAGAGTTTAAGAGTTCATTTTTCAGTATTATAATTACATGGTAATCACATTATAAATAAAATTTAAGTCACCCTGGTGTGAAAATACATAATTAGGGATATAATTCCCAATCGACAAGGGATATTTTAAGAAGTATTTCATCTGATTGACTTTAAAAGTGTAATTTAGAATCTAGAAAATACCCTTTTTAACACCAAATCTATCAAGGCCCATGCTTCAGTTTAACTGAGCTACAGCATTACAATATAAAGTTCTGCATTACAAAAAAGGGACCAAAACTAAACCTTTTAAGACTAAGGAAAATAAAATAGTGTTTAAGAGTAGCAAATTCTTTGTAGAATGCCAGAAAAAAATATAACTTTGATCAGAAGTCAGATGGGAATAATCAAGAATATTCAAAACTAGTATAAGATAATTGGCAATGTGTCTATTCTTCATGATTGTGTTTGATCAATAATTGAATCTATCACAGTTTTGATTCTTTCAGCAAAAAGCACAGCAAGTAATTTATAGTTATTATTTAATAGACGTATATGGTCATCAGTTATCAGTAAATAATAGATCCTTCTTTGACCTCGGGGCATAAGAATGAGATAAGAAGTGATTAGACCTTGAATCATACTTGATGGAAGCTGAGCATTGGAATACTCTCAAATAAATATATTCAGTAAGAATGGCGCCATCTGTTGGGTGAAAAGCTTAAAAAAAACCCTGGTATTAGTCCATCTGTTCCAGGGGATTTATTATTTTTTAAAATGTACATGATTAATTTTTTAGGCCATTAAGCTTCCATTATGATGTTCTGACTATTTCCCTCTCAAGTGCTAATTTATTCATTCATATTATAATTGCTTTATGATCTGTCAACGGGTTAGGATGAGCAGAAATAGAAATGTCCTCTTGGTTTAAATCAGGGGTCACCAGACCCGGTCCTGGAGGGCTGGTGTCCCTGCAGAGCTTAGCTCCAACCCTAATGAAACACACCTGAACTAGCTAATCAAGGTCTTACTGGGTATACTTGAAACTTTCAGGTAGGTGTGTTGAGGAAAGTTGGAGGTAAGACTTTAAATACTTTCATATGAACCAGTAATCAATGTGTGAACAGTTACAAATTTTCTTGGTATAGACCAAGTAAGTCCTGGATCATCAGGAAATTTTTGTCTCCAAGTATCTAGTTCATATCTTTCCATTAGTAATTTTATGTTTGTAGTTGATGTGGAATTTCTTTGAGTGGGTCAGAGATCACTTTTCTCCTCCTATTAAAATATCCGCACTATGAAATTTAGTCACCCAGTCTTTAATTCTTGCAATCTTCATCTTGATGTTATTTCTCGGTTTGTGGTTTGTCACATTTATTTCTCTTCCGGTTCTCTTCTCTTTACTTGACACCTGATGTAGCCCCTCTTGCAAAATTAAAATGCTTTTTTTCTTGCATCACATCCAGCATCACAATGCTTTTTTTCTTTTCTTGCATCACATCCAGTTTAAACCAGATAATAAATGTGAATACCACTCTTGACTTGCTGAAATGAACCCTTGCTGAAATCATCAAATTATCAATTAAAACAGTTAGACCAGTGTTTCTCAATTTCAGTCCTCGCATACCACCACTCTGACCATTTTGTATGCATCTCTTATCACTTCAAACGTTTGTTCTGTCAGACAGGTGTTGAATAGTGTTAGACTTTTTATGACTATTTTTCTTTTAACATTGTGAAGCTCACACACTGTCCATTTTTTCTACGTTTGGTCTTCATAAACATAATTTATATTATATAAATGAAAGAGACACACTGTAACTCCAAATTCAATTGTGTATTTCAGATGTATCACATCCCACAACTTCATCATCTGCAGAGAAAAACTGACACTCAATTACACCAAAATATATACATAATAATGGACTGAGATATTTTACTGGAATTTGGTCTTCATTACTATTTCCTATTTTTTGTTTTACTACAGGCTAAAATATTATTATAAGACAGGCCAGACAGAGAGGTTGAAAACAATATTAATAAATAATATAGGCTATATATTTATATGAATGTTAATTAAATAAATATACTAATATCAATTAAACAATAAACTATTATTAAACGTTTATATAACACTATGAAGGTCCTGCAGTATATAACACTTTCAAAGCATTGTTATTTATGGAACCTTATAAAAAGGATTCTGCTGTTGTTACAAGCCAAATAAATATTTAACTGAAAATAAATAATTCCATCATAAATAGTGAATTATCTCTTTCTGAAACATTTCATAAGATTTCCTGAAGACATGGCATAGAGAAAAGGATTCAGACAGCAGTTTAGCAAAGCCACAGCCTTGTTTGTATCACCGTATCTTTGGCGGAAGGACTTCAGTTGACAATGAACATCTGGATGAGATGTTTTAGTCAGAGTAGTGACTATATCAATCACATTGATAATATGCACAGGAGTCCAAAACACAAAGAAAGCCACAACGATGCTGATCACAAGCTTCTTCTTGTAAGTCCTAACGTTTGTCCCCTGGTTTCTGGGTTCCTGGTCCTTTGGAGCTCTAGTTAGACTGGATCTCTTGGCTTTTTGTCTCAACCCTTTGTCCAACCAGAGATAACATGTCAACATTGTCAAAAATGGGATGACGAACCCCAACAAGATCTCAAAAAGTAAAACAGTCAATTCTACAGACTGTGACTCCATTGTCCTCTGACATCTTTGCAATCCATTATTGACTTTCTGAGTGAAAAATACTGGTAGGGCAAAAACAAATGCTAGAATCCAGATGGCAATCAGCTGAAGGTGCCTGTGCCGTCTTTCCAGTCTCTGCAGTATCATCCTGTTAGTGACTCTTGACTTGATGACATTGTGATAGCGGTGCACGCTCATGGATGTGACCGTCAGGACACCAACATACAGACTCCAGTGACCCAAAAAAAACAAGAACTTACAAAACCAAAGGCTGAATATCCATCCAAACAGTATTCCATACAGCACAAAAGGAGCCAAGCACAGGGTCAAAGCATCAGACACTGCAAGGTTAATCATTAGTTTTAAGGTGAAGCTCAGATTTCTGTTCCACTCACGAGCAATGCTGATGATCACTGTGATGTTGCTTGGCAAACCAACCAAACAGCACAAACCCAGAGCTACAGCAGGTGCGATCTTCTGTGAAACCACAGCAGTGTGGTTAGATGTTGAATTGAAGCATGATCTTAGTTCCATCATCAAACTTTGTCGTCTGGAAAATGCTGGATCTTTTTTCATTAGAAACAAAATGCATGAGCTATGACTGTGTGAAGGACAGGGTTTATGTTGGCACCTCCCACATCTAAACCAAACCCACAGCTTTGCACTCACTCCCCAAGAATAAGGAATAACAAACAAACAAAAATCAGTAAAGCTCCCTTCTGTCTATATAAAATGGGGACCCCCAAGATATAAAGGGGCTCTGACACAATTCAATGGCAAAGTAATATATCCAAATTTCATTCATACTACCCATATCCATACTATATAGAACATACATTTTAACAGTTGCAAAATAAGTTAAAATTCAAATGTAGAACCTACTCAGTATGCAATTTCAGACACACTGTCAGTGTCCTGAGAAGCACATAGTCCTGAGGACTGCACATGTGCATTGACTGCCCTAAAGAAATAAGCTTTTTTCAACTTTATTTGAGCATAAGAAACAAAATTCCCCAGACACTTGTTGTCAGATTTTAATTGATGATTTCAAATTTGAAATTTAATCATAAACTTGGACAGCTTGGGAGAATCTGATGTTTCTGATGCAAGATGTACTTGCATGCCTGAAATAGCTGCCTGAGAGGTGTTTCAAAGATGGTAGTCTGAGTGAAATGACTTGCCTTATACTAGGGACTTTGGTTTTAATGAAAGACAGAATGAGTCAGCAGTGTGATACATACACATAGATGTGATACATCATACCCAGAGAAGTGAACTGATATAGAGTGTAAGGGCCGGATGGTGTTAACTCTAACATTGAACGTAGTTTTAAATGTTGTCAATTTTAATAGAATTGCAGAGTCCACCCCACAACTACAATAATAAGGGTACAGAGGAACAACTTTGTTGGAAATACTATGAAAACATTGATTTTTAATAGTGCAGTCAAAATTTGCACATTAATGCAGGTGATTAATTTTTCCAGTTTAACAGTGTTTTTTCAGTGCATTTTTAGTCAAAGAATGTTCTTACGACCACATCAAACAGAATTTTCAGATGTACACTCCAATGCAGTGCCAGGCACTATTCAAATGAGTGCAGGAATGGTACAAGCGACAAGGCAGCTTCAGTAGAACAAAAGTGAACTGTGGTCAAATGAGATGTTGTCAGGCCATATGTCAGTAAAAATAAATTTACCTGTCCTGTCAGCCGTTATACTGTGCTCATAGCATGCAACATTTCAGTTGCATGCACAAATACAGCGATGCGTGCTGTAGCCTGTATTATTGCATATTAAAGTGCGAATGAAACTACGAGCATGCATGTCAGATTCGTGTCATGTTCAGCAGTGGCAGCTCTTAAAGTAGTAGCAGCCAAATAACCAAATAACCCAGCTACTGTGATGTCTATTAATGAAAGAAAAAAATGGTAAATCAAAAACTTTTGTAGCTATAAGGATGCATCTATAATTAATGTACTATTTACTGTTTGATAACTTTATTAATTTTTTACATATTTCCTACTTGCTGAAGCATACAGGTAAATAATGGGCTTATGTGAAGATTTTTGAAGATAAGTTTACTTAAATTAGAAGTTGTTATTTTTTAAAATATTAATAAATGTTACAAGAATAGCTCTTTAAATTAAAAAAGAAAAATGTTTTTGTTATACATTTTTCTATGTTTTAATTTAAAGAGCTATTCTATATTTAAAGAGCTATTCTATATTAAAAATCCCTCCCCTTTTTAGATAAAATTGTGTTTAAGAATATCAAATGCTTTGTAGAAATCCAGAAATAAAATATAATTTGATCAGAAATCAGATGGAAATAATCAAGAATTTCCAAAACTAGTCTTATATTATTGGCAATGTGTCTATTCTTCATGGACCCTGTTTGCGTTTGATTTCAGCAAAAACCACAGCGAGTATTTTATAATCATTATTTGACAGACAAACCGCAATATGGTCTAGTACCTGTAAATATTACGCCACAAAAATATCATTTAAATGTAAATCCTGCATGTTCTGCGTGTCTCTGTTTTAATGAATGAAGCAGACGAGCGGTTTTGTTTACACACACTGAAGCCCGCCTGACGCTCGCAGTGATTTCAGCTCTGTCATCTCACTAAATGAGGACATAAATACATGAACAATATCTGCTGAGAGTCACCTCATGAGCATTTGACCGTTTCATTTGAGGAAAACTAGCGTTATATCATATACACACACAAATGTAAAGACACGGCAACCCGTCAAAATAAATGTCCAGTTTAATTTGAAGACATATTGCCAGATATATATTACTACTATTACTACCATGGATCGCAGAACATTCAGACACAGACCGGGCCTCGGGTCTGTTTTAGGCTTCTCCTTATTTTGATATTTTATACATACACCAATTATGGTGATGAAAACAAATTTCTGCGTTGGTGGAAACACTGCTAGACTTCACTTTTGCTTTCACTTTCGAGACCGGCAGGGAAAGCGTTTAAGTGTCTTGGCCAATAGTATGTTCCTGCACAGACGGAGGCTGCACTTTCAGGACCCTATTTTCGTAACAGCGCCATCTAGAGGAGATCTGATTTAAGCATAAAACAAAAACTATTCATTTTTAATCTTTCCATATTTTTTTTAAATGTTCGAGGCGTGTCAGCAATCTCCGTTTAGCCTATTTAGCTGTGCAAAACAGATGATTGTTCTGCTGAATGTTATAAACTAACATTTGTATTCAAATAAAATTACATTTATTAATGTACTAATAAACAGTAATTTGTAGCGCAATTGTTTTACCGTTTATTGCACTTTATGTGTGTCCAGGGGCGTTTCTAGGACTTTAAAACATCCGGGGCTGGTGCCAAAACATTAGGGGCTAGTGGTAGTGGGTGGGAGCTCCCATCATGCTCACATAAGATTTTGTTAGACACAAGTGGTTGAACCTGGATCCTTCTAGGTGGGTCCAGGGGCATTAAACCGGGGGTTAAAGACCTTGTCCCACTATTAACAGTAGTAAATAGTAATCACTGCAAATAACAAACATATCAAAGTATTATAACAAAATTATAACATTACAAAAATATGTTAGACAAATAAAATAATACATTTGAAAATGTATTTATAACTGTAACAAATATATAGTTGCATGCAAAAAGAGGGCCCTATTTTTTTTCCCCCAAATTCCATTTTATTTTATTTTTTTCAAATTCTGTTTTCTGTTTTCATTTTTCTGGTCTTTGTTTCAATGGTTAAATTTAATTTTATTAATCAAAATGTAATTAATCATGTGTAGTTAATTAAAACCATGAACCTTATACAATTTACCTTCAATTTATCAAAAGTTAAGAAAAATTACATGTTTAGGACCCTATGAAATGTTTTATTTTTTCTCACTTTACGTTTTATTGTTACCAAATATAGCATGTCTGTTTATTTGAATGCATAAAAACAACTTTTATTTATTTTTACAATAGCCTTATGGAATTCGGTGTTGTGTATTTTTCTGGTTATCAGATGAAGGTATAAAATATTGATTTAATTGATCTTTTAATGAAAATTATATTTTATTTTTGGCAAATAAAGGGGATTTACTATTAAAATGTAAAACATGGAAGAACTATTGTGTGAGATTTTTGTATAAATTTTTATTAATTACTAGTAGTAGTAGTAGTAGTAGGCACGTGCATTATACTGAATGATTAATAAAGTTAAACCCAACTTTTACTTTAACGGGTTGCCGTGAATACCTTTAAATTTCTGTGTATATATTTGACGCTTGTTTTACTCAAATGAAACAGTCAAGTGATCATGAAGTGACTCTCAGAGCAGTTCTGGAGATGTTGTTAATGTATTTATGTCCTCATTTAGTGAAACGGCAGACGCTGAAATCACTGCGCACGTCAGTATAGGAAACAAAACCGTGCATCCGCGCCGTTCATTCATAAAAAGACACGCAGAACCTGCGGGATTCATATTTAAATAGTCTTTTGCGGGATAATATTTACAGATACTAGTCCATATCGCGACTTGATTCAAGTTTAATGACCAACTTTTGATTCATTCATTCAAACTTTGACAAATTCCATGGAAATCATAGGGCCATACAAAAAAACATTCGGGGCTGGAGTAAAAACTTTCGGGGCTCGAGCCCCGAATGATTAGCCCTAGCGACGCCCCTGATCCATATGAGTCTATAGTATGGATGTGACGAGATCTCGTATCACCAGATGTGTCTCGCGAGACCAGATCTCCTGACGAAATCCTTGTACAACACTTTGCAGTATTTACATTAAAGCTGCACGATTAATCCTTACAATATGGAGATCTCGATTCAAACACCCACGTGATCTTATTCCTGAATGACAACGAAGTAGCTATGTCTATTAGGACAGTTTCACATCGCGAGTGTCAGTGGAGCGTGAGAAGCAGGTTTTGTCGCAGTTTGTCAGAATCACTGGTAAATTACATTATTTTGTTTAGTTTTCTAATCTTTTTTCTCCAGAATCGTGAGCTCCAATTTATTAAAAACTGGGATTCTCAATTTATCCAGAATCGTGAAGCTCTTGTTTAAAGCTCGTGTCTCGTCTCGTCTCGTGGGATAAGTGTCTCGTCACACCCCTAGTCTATAGCCTATGTATTTTTGTATGTCATAATTTGCACCAGACCTCAAAAGTTACCCGGGCCCAGGCCCAGGCCCGGGCGGAACCCACGCACCCGCCCGGTTCCGCGATCCATGATTACTACTAAAATGAAACAAACATTATTTTTTATGGTACAATCACACAACATTTCTTCCATGTTTTAATTTTAATAGTAAAATCCCCTTTGTTTGCCAAAAGAAGTTTGCTTAATTTTTAGTAATTAAAAGTGTATAAGTAAATTGTATGAGTTTCATGATTTAAATTAATTATGACATGCTCTTTGATTAATAAAATTTAATTTAACCATTAAAAAGGAGTTGAGAAATATTAAAATGGGGGGAAAAAAAAACTGAATTAAAAAATAAAACAGAATTTGGGAAAAAATAAAACGGATTTCATAGAGCCCTATACTTGACGGAAGCTGACCATTGGAAATACTCTCATTAAATATATGCAGTAAGACTGGCGCCATCTGCTGGGCAAAAAGCTTATAAAACTCTGCTATTACTCCATCTGTTCCAGGGGATTTATTATTTTTTAAATGATTAATGAAATCCAACATTTGTTTAAAAGTTATGGGTTTGTCACAAAAAAATCTTATTTTCTGATAATACATTCTCAGAAGCTTTACAAGACGAAAAATGAGGATGATTGTTCTGTGTAATTTGTATAACTTACCGTAAAACATAGAGCAATATTTGGAAATAAATTTAGAATCAGAGGTAATCACATCATTAATATTAAGTTGATATATAGCCTATTATTGTGATTTGCACAAAGCTTTTTCCAAAGATAAGGAATAAGACACTTGAATGTTATGGGTCTGGCTTCTGGTCTTATCCACGTCCGGCTATTTTTAGCTGCACAAAACAGTTGGTGGACTAGAATTGAGAACCACTGTTCTAGACTGTTACCAAAGATCAAGGCCAGCAAATAAAATGCGATGCGGTTATGTACAGCGTTGATACTTACAACAGTCTATTCATGTTAATAAATAAGACCTTATTCCTGTATAAAATGCAATCAGACTTTTTATTTTACACTGTCCATTTTTTTTCTACTTTTGGTCTTTATAAACATAATCGATTTTATATAAATGAAAGAGACACACTGTAACTCTGAATTTGGTCTTCATTACTATTTCCTATTTCTACTTTTTGTTTTACCACAGGCCACAAGATATTATGAGACAAGGCAGATAGAGGGATTAAAAACAATATTAATAAAATAAACTATTACGAAAAGGTTATATAACACTGTGAAGGTCCTGCAGTATATAGCACTTTCAAAGCATTGATGTTTATGTAACCTTATAAAAAGGATTCTGCTATTGTTACAAGCCAAAGAATCCTAATCTACTTATTTTGTCATAATAGTGCATGAAGTCTTTCAAGCATATATTTAACTGAAAATAAATCATTCAACCAGAAATTGTGAATTATCTTATTCTGAAACATTTCATAAGATTTCCTGAAGACATGGCATAGAGAAAAGGATTCAGACAGCAGTTTAGCAAAGCCAGAGCCTTGCTTGTAACACTGTACACTCGACGGAAGGACATCAGTTGACAGTGAACATCTGGATGAGATGTTTCAGTCAGAGTAGTGACTATATCAATCACATTGATAATGTGCACAGGAGTCCAAAACACAAAGAAAGCCACAACGATGCTGATCACAAGCCTCTTCTTGTAAGTCCTAACATTTGTCCCCTGGTTTCTGGGTTCCTGGTCCTGTGGAGCTGTAGTTACACCTGAGTTCTTGGCTTTTTGACTCAACCCTTTGTGCAACCAGAGATAACATGTCAACATTGTCAAAAATGGGATGATGAACCCCAAAAGGATCTCAAAAAGCAAAACAGTCACTTTTATAAACTGTGACATTGTTGTCCACGTACATATTTGCAAACCATTCTTGTCTTTGAGTCCTTGAACAAAATATACTGGTAGGGCAAAAGCAAAGGCTAGAATCCAGATGCCAATCAGCTGAAGGCGCCTGTGCCGTCTTTCTAGTCTCTGCAGTATCATCCTGTTAGTGACTCTTGACTTGATGACATTGTGATAGCGGTGCACGCTCATGGATGTGACCGTCAGGACACCAACATACAGACTCCAGTGACCCCCAAAAAACAAGAACTTACAAGACCAAAGTCCGAGATTCCATCCAAACAGTATCCCATACAGCACAAAAGGAGCCAAGCACAGAGTTAAAGCATCAGACACTGCAAGGTTAATCATTAGTTTTAAGGTGAAACTCAGATTTCTGTTCCACTCACGAGCAATGCTGATGATCACCGCGATGTTGCTTGGCAAACCAACCAAACAGCACAAACCCAGAACTACAGCAGGAGTGATCTTCTGTGAAACCACTGTAGTGCTGTTAGATGTTGAATTGGAGCACAATATTAACTCCATTATTAAATGTTGTTAGGAGAATGCAAAACCTTCCTTCATTAGAAACAAAATAAATGAGCTATGACTGTTTGAAGAACAGGGACTATGTTGACACCTCCCACATCTAAACCAAAACCACAGCTTTGCACTCACTTCCCAAGTACAAGGAAGACATTAAAGCTCCCTTCTGACTAGATATATGATACATTTTGATGTGTTGGGATTTTTGAAATTTGCATACTCATATGAGAAGTTATATATTATGAACTAACTATGTTTATGGATTATTCTTATTAATAACTCATAAGTCTTATAATATTCTTTGTTTGCAACTAATGAGCTCTTTAGTGTGACTAGTTTTGGCACGTGTATTAATAGACCCGTATAGTCTGTACTTGGCCTATGTCTTTGTGGTTAGCTATGTCTAGTTTTAATTCCGGCCTAGCATACGTCCTTGTGCATATAGGGCTGTTATTTTTAATCTTAAGAAACTGCACATGTCTGAGTTTCAGCAGTTTTAGATATATGAACCAAATGTCCATTCTGCACTTCTGGGGAGTTACAACCACAGGGTATATTTAGGTTTAATTTTCTTAGAAATCACTTGATCATGTAGTCATCATTAACCTTTTTATATATCACAGTTTGTCACGTAGCAGGAAACATGCTTCTTTGTGGGCACATGCAGACAAAGAACTTCAGCTTCTTCTGCTTCTTCTTCTTTTCTGCTCTGAAGCTCACAGGTTAGCTTAGATCTTCTTTTATAGACTTAACCTTCTCAGATTTGTAAGACTTGTAAGACTTATACGATTGATACAATTTAAATATTTCTTAGATTTATATTAACTTAATTTGATTTGGACTGATTAAGAATGAATTTTGTTGAGTTTGCGTTATGCAATTTATTTGTGAAATGATTGGATTGGACATTCTTATTGAAACTTAATTTTATTTTCTCATTATTAAGTTATATATAATTCTGTTACTCATTTGCATTTCTGAAATCTGATTTTGAATAAATTTGTAACTTCTCCAACACACCCGTCTGACGTGGATTCGATTTTGCATCTCATTTACACCTACACCTATAAATCGTGTGCTAACAAGACGTGATGAAGTACTATTGATAAGCAATTTGTCCACACCAGACACAACACAGCTACAGGACGAAACAAAACTGACTAATCACATCCAATCAAAAGAGTGTGACAGAAGGCTTTCTCTTCCTCTGTAAGTGCAACACTCTGAGATAAACATCAAATGTCTCTTTCATTTCCACTGTGAGGTGAAATTTTGAGGGCTACCACAAGTCCACTTTCTGATGCAGTGCATATAAAAACACCTTGCAGAACAAAGAGTACAGTGCACAAACACCAACAGTAAAACAGAGCAGCTTACTTCTGGTACGAATTAAAATCTCACCTTTCAAATTGTGTCATTTTTACCTGGAAAAAGTGTAACTCTTAAGAGATTTCCTACTTGCTGAAGCGCACAGGTAAATAATGTGTTTATGTGAAGATTGTTTTAAGTTCGCTTAAAAGCGAAGGGGTATGAATACTTTCACAACGCACTGTATGGTCTAATCAGCGTCAAGTCACAATATGTGGAGTTCTGGCGATTTCACCCTGGCCGAGAATTGCCCTGAGTGCTCTCATAGACTTCCATACGAAGATTTTTTTTTTTTTTTTCAAACTGCAGGGACTGTAATACAGTCTCTATAGGTGCGTTCCATTCGACCATGGGTGGACTGGGAAGTTGACTTCAAGGGTATTCTGCCATCTTAACATGTTCACTTTGAAGGCCACTGCAAATAGCATAGGAAATAAGGGAACATCGATACATCACTTCAAAGGATGTAGAGAGGGAAAATCTCCCAAATGTCATTGCGCACCACGTCACCAGTCAGTTCTAAAAAATGGATTTGTTTTATAGAGTATATTTTGATTGTATGATATAAAAAAGAGTGTGGAGAGAAATTGTGCTTATAAATCAGAGACCAAGCAAGAATCATTTGTTTGTGAAATGTTGAGAGTTTAACAGGTCATTTTTCAATATTATAATTACATGATAATTACATTAGAAAGAAATCAAATTTAAGCCACCCAGCTGTGAAATTACATAATTAGGGATATAATTCCAAAAATCGATGAGGGACATTTTAAGAAGTGTTTCATCCGATGGACTTTAAAAGTGCAATTTAAAATCTAGAAATTACCCCTTTTAATACCGGATTTTAATGGGAGGGGTAAAAGGGTATGTGTCTCATTTGTCCACTTGTGATCCGATAGACCAAAACGCATCTTAATACCAAGTGTAAACAGGGCCCTAGTTGAAGTCCCATGCCTCAGTTTAATTGAGCTATAGCATTACAATATAAAGTTCTGCATTACAAAAAAGGGACCAAAACCAAACCTTTTAGGACCAAAGAAAATAAAATTGTTTAAGAGTATCAGATGCTTTGTAGAAATATAGAAATAAAATATTATTTAATCAGAAATCAGATGGGAATAATCAAGAATATCCAAAACTAGTCTAATATTATTGGCAATGTGTCGATTCTTCATGAACTCTGCGTATGATCAGCACATTTTAATTCTTTTAGCAATAACTGCAGCAAGTATTTTATAATCATTATTTAATAGACAAATTGGTCGCCAATTATCCATAAATAATAGATTCTTCTTTGACTTTGGGGTAAGTGTAATAAGACCTTGATTCATACTTGATGGAAGCTGACCATTGGAATCACTCTCATTAAATATATGCAGTGAGACTGGCGCCATCTGCTGGGCGAAAGGCTTATAAAACTCTGCTATTACTCCATCTGTTCCAGGGGGTTTATTATTTTTTAAATAGTTAATGGAATCCAACATTTATTTAAGTTATGAGTTTGTCACAAAAAAGCTTATTTTCTGATAATACATTCTTAGAATCTTTACAAGACAAAAAATGAGGATGATAATTGTTCTAAGTAATTTGAAGTCTATAACTTACCGTAAAACATATTAGCAATATTTGGAAATTAATTTAGAGTCAGAGGTAACCGTATAATTAATATTAATTTGATATATAGCCCATTATTGCAATTTGCACAAAGTTTTTCCAATCGGAAGAAATAAGACACTTATATCCACCTTATTTTGCCGTAAGACCGGGCACAGCCATTATGGGTCTGGCTTCTGGTCTTATCCGTGTCCAACGGTTTTTAGCTGCACAAAACAGTTTGTGGACTAGAATTTAGAACCACTGTTCTAGACTGTTACCAAAGATCAAGGCCATTAAATAAAATGCGATGCGATTATGTGCAGTGTTGATACTTACAACAGTCTATTCATGTTAATAAGACCTTATTCCTGTATAAAATGCAATCAGACAGGTGTTGAATAGTGTTAGACTTTTTATTTTTCTTTTAACACTGTCCATTTTTTTCTATTTTTGGTCTTTATAAACATAATCGATTTTATATAAATGAAAGAGACACACTGTAACTCCAAACTCAATTGTGTATTTCAGATGCGTCACATCCCACAACTTCATCATCTGCAGAGAAAAACTGACACTCAATTACACCAAAATAAATACATAATAATAGACTGAGATATTTTACTGGAATTTGGTCTTCACTTCTATTTCCTGTTTCTACTTTTTGTTTTACCACAGGCCACAAGATATTATGAGACAAGGCAGATAAAGAGATTAAAAACAATATTAATAAAATAAACTATTATGAAAAGGTTATAACACTATGAAGGTTCTGCAGTATATAGCACTTCAAAAGGATTGTTGTTTATGTAACCTTATAAAAAGGATTCTGCTATTGTTACAAGCCAAAGAATAATCTACTGTTTAGAATCATTTTTCATAATAGTGCATGAAGTCTTTCAAGCATATATTTAACTGAAAATAAATCATTCAACCAGAAATTGTGAATTATCTCTTCCTGAAACATTTCATAAGATTTCCTGAAGACATGGCATAGAGAAAAGGATTCAGACAGCAGTTTAGCAAAGCCAGAGTCTTGCTTGTATCACTGTACACTCGACGGAAGGACATCAGTTGACTATAAACATCTGGATGAGATGTTTCAGTCAGAATTGTGACTATATCAATCACATTGATAATGTGCACAGGAGTCCAAAACACAAAGAAAGCCACAACGATGCGGATCACAAGCCTCTTCTTGTAAGTCCTAACGTTTGTCCCCTGGTTTCTGGGTTCCTGGTCCTGTGGAGCTGTAGTTAAATTGGAGTTCTTGGCTTTTTGACTCAACCCTTTGTGCAACCAGAGATAACATGTCAACATTGTCAAAAATGGGATGACAAACCCCAACAGGATCTCAAAAAGCAAAACAGTCACTTTTACAGATCGTAACTTCATTGCCGTCCTCGTACATGTTTGCAATCCATCCTTGTCCAATCCAAGTCCTTGAACAAAATATATTGGTAGGGCAAAAGTAAAGGCTAGAATCCAGATGGCAATCAGCTGAAGGCGCCTGTGCCGTCTTTCCAGTCTCTGCAGTATCATCCTGTTAGTGACTCTTGACTTGATGACATTATGATAACGGTGCACGCTCATGGATGTGACCGTCAGGACACCAACATACAGACTCCAGTACATTAAAAAATACAAGAACTTACAAGACCAAAGTCCGAGATTCCATCCAAACAGTATTCCATATAGTACAAAAGAAACCAAGCACAGGGTCAAAGCATCAGACACTGCAAGGTTAATCATTAGTTTTAAGGTGAAGCTCAGATTTCTGTTCCACTCACAAGCAATGCTGATGATCACCGCGATGTTGCTTGGCAAACCAACCAAACAACACAAACCCAGAACTACAGCAGGAGTGATCCTCTCTGAACCTACAGCAGTGCTGTTGGATGTTGAATTAAATTTTAGCTCCATCATCAAATGTTGGTGTCTGGAAAATGCAAAACCTTCCTTCATTAGAAACAAAATATATGAGCTATGACTGTTTGAAGATGTTGAAATCTATGTTGACACCTCCTACGTCTAAACTGAAACCACAGTTTGCTCTTACTTCCCAAGAATGAGGAAGAGATTAAAGCTTCCTTCTGACTAGATATATAATGCATTTACATAAACCGTGTGTTAACAAGATGTGATGAGGTACTGATCAGCAATTTGTCCACACCAGACACAACACAGCTACAGGACGCAACAAAAATATTGACTAATCGCATCCAATAAAAAAGCTTGATGGAAGGCTTTCTCTTCCTCTGTAAGTGCAACACTCTGAGATATATTAAAATATTCAAGGCTACCACATGACCACATTCACATGTCCATTTTCTTATGAAGTGCTTAAAAATACCTTGCAGAGCAAAGAGTACAGTACACCGACAATGCACCAAGCAGTAAGACAAGAGCAGCTTACTTCTGATACGAAACACAATCTCACCTTTCAAATTCTGTCATTTTTATCTGAAAAAAGTAAACCATAGAACAATCACAAAGTACGTTCAAATTCGAATGTAGAACCTACTTAGTATGCAATTTTGGACACAATGTCAGTGTCCTGAGAAGCACATGGTCCTGAGGACTGCACATGTGCATTGGCTGGTCTAGCCTGAAAAATAAGCTTTTTTCAACTTTATTTGAGCATAAGAAAGAAAAATTCCCAGACACATGTAAGATTTTAATTGAAGATTTCAAATATTAAATTCAATCGGAAACTTGGTGGACAGCTTTAGAGAATTTGATGTTTCCCAATTCAAAGAGATAGAATCTGTACTTGTATGCCTGTAATAGCTGCCTGAGAGGCGTTTCAAAGATGGAAATGACTTGTGTAACCCCTCCACCCGGGTCCTACTCGCACACCGCTCCGAGCGGGTCTCGAACCCGGGTCTCCGGGATGGGAGGCGGACGCACTAAGAAGAAGGCTAAAGGCTGCAACCTCTAGCATCAGTCGCTAGTGTGTCTCTTGAGATCAGGGGAGTGAGGTTTAACCTGCACAGCACTTACCCGCTGGCCTCTGCTACACTCACCCCCCTAAACCTCACGCCCATCCGGGTCACGGCACCAATGTTACCCCTCCACCCGGGTCCTACTCGCACACCGCTCCGAGCGGGTCTCGAACCCGGGTCTCCGGGATGGGAGGCGGACGCACTAACAAGAAGGCTAAAGGCTGCAACCTCTAGCGTCAGTCGCTAGTGCGTCTCTTGAGATCAGGGGAGTGAGGTTTAACCTGCACAACACTTACCCGCTGGCCTCTGCTACACTTGCATTATAGGGACTTTGGTTTGAATGAAAGAGAGAACAAGTCAACAGTGTAATATGTATGACAGATGAAAATAACGCCTGTTTGCACGTTTCTATTGATGCTGAAACGTACAATTTGGATGTATTTTAAAGTGTAAAACATAAAAATGTAGCTATGTATTTTAGCTAAAAAATGTTAAATATTTACAAATCTTTTATATCAAGTTTGGCACATTTACAGAAAATTGTTTTCTTCCACTCTAAACAAGGCAGATAAAGTATTAAAATATCAAATATCAAAATCAGTTAAGTAACAAGCTAAATAAATCAACTCAAACCAGCATTTGTACATTTGTATCACCAGACATTTGTATTGTCCAGTCGTCCTTTTGCAGGATATCTACTGAGCTCAGTCCTGAGGCATCAGTTGTGTTGATGCTGCCTTCTTGCAATTCATCTTGATGTTTATTCTTGGTTTATGGTTTTCACACATCTATTTCTCTTCCAGTTCTCTTCTCTTTTATTGACTCCTGATGCAACACTCTTTCAAACTGAAAACAGTTACCTCATGCATTTTTTCTTGCTTCTTATGTATGGTCATCTCATTACTCTATAGATGTTCTTGAGTAGAAATAGAAATGTCCTCTTTGTTTATATCCTTTGATATTAACCATTAATCAATGCATGAATAGTTACTAAGATTCTTGGTAGACCATGTAAATACTGGATCATCAGGACATTTTTGCCTCTGAATATTAACTAGTCCATATCTATCCATATCTTTGTGGTTGACAAGGACTCTCTACCAGAGGGCCAGCTATCAGTTTGACTGAGTAATATTAAAATCTGCGCACTAAGAAATCTAGTCAATCAGTGTTTAATTCTCACAATCTTCTTATTGATGGTTTTTTTTATTGGTTTTCACACATTTATTTCTCTTTCGGTTCTCTTTTCTTTTATTGACTCCTGATTTAGCCGCTCTTGCAAACTGAAAACAATTACCTCACGCTTTTTTTCTCATAACTCTATTTACAGATGTTCTTAGTTTTAATATGCCATTTCCTTGCAGGCATATCCAGTTTAACGGTGGACATCACAGGATATTCTGCCATGTTTCTAGTTTGAAGGGAGCATATTCACCTTATTTTTTGCTGGCAATTTTGCGCGGCCATTTGTAAATTTTATGGGTCTGGCTTCTGGTCTCATCTGCATCCAGCTATTTTTAGCTGCACAGTTTGTGGACTGGATTCTAGACTGTTACCAAATATCAAGGCCATCAAATAAAATGTGATGTGATTATGTACAATGTTGACACTTACAACAGTCTATTCGTGTTAATAAATAAGATCATATTCATGTATAAAATGCAATCAGACAGGTGTTGTATAGTGTTACATTTTTTATGACTTTTTTTTTTTAACACTGTCCATTTTTTCTGCTTTTGGTCTTCATAAACACAACCAATTTTATAGAAATGAAAGTGACACACTGTAACTCCAAACTCAATTGTGTATTTCAGATGCGTCACATCCCACAACTTCATCACCTGCAGAGAGAAACTGACACTCAGTTACACCAAAATATATACATAATAATGGAGAGAGATATTTTACTGGAATTTGGTCTTTATCACTATTTCCTGTTTCTATTTTTTGTCTTACTACAGGCTACAAGATATTATGAGACAAGGCAGATAGAGAGATTAAAAACAATATTAATAAAATAAACTATTATGAAAAGGATATATAACACTATGAAGGTCCTGCAGTATATAGCACTTTCAAAGCATTGTTGTTAATTAAACCTTATAAAAAGGATTCTGCTATTGTTACAAGCCAAAGAATCCTAATCTACTGTTTAGAATCATTTTTCATAATAGTGCATGAAGTCTTTCAAGCATATATTTACCTGAAAATAAATAATTTAGTCAGAAATTGTGAATTATCTCTTTCTGAAAGATTTCATAAGATGTCCTGAAGAGATGGCATAGAGAAAAGGATTCAGACAGCAGTTTAGCAAAGCCAGAGTCTTGCTTGTATCACTGTATACTCGGCAGAAGGACTTCAGTTGGCAATGAACATCTGGATGAGATGTTTCAGTCAGAATTGTGACTATATCAATCACATTGATAATGTGCATAGGAGTCCAAAACACAAAGAAAGCCACAACGATGCTGATCACAAGTCTCTTCTTGTAAGTCCTAACGTTTGTCCCCTGGTTTCTGGGTTCCTGGTCTTGTGGAGCTGTAGTTACACCTGAGTTCTTGGCTTTTTGACTCAACCCTTTGTGCAACCAGAGATAACATGTCAACATTGTCAAAAATAGGATGATGAACCCCAACATGATCTCAAAAAGCAAAACAGTCACTTTTTCAGATTGTGACTTTATTGCCGTCCTCGTACATATTTGCAATCCATCCTTGTCCAATCCAAGTCCTTGAACAAAACATATCGGTAGGGCAAAAGCAAATGCTAGAATCCAGATGGCAATCAGCTGAAGGCGCCTGTGGCGTCTTTCCAGTCTCTGCAGTATCATCCTATTAGTGACTTGATGACATTGTAATAGCGGTGCACACTCATGGAAGTGACCGTCAGGACACCAACATACAGGCTCCAGTAAACCAAAAAATGCAAGAACTTACAAGACCAAAGTTTGAGTTTCCATCCAAACAGTATTCCATACAGTACAAAAGGAGCCAAGCACAGGGTCAAAGCATCAGACACTGCAAGGTTAATCATTAGTTTTAAGGTGAAGCTCAGATTTCTGTTCCACTCACAAGCAATGCTGAAGATCACTGCGATGTTGCTTGGCAAACCAACCAAACAACACAAACCCACAACTACAGCAGGAGTGATCTTCTCTGAACCTACAGCAGTGCTGTTGGATGTTGAATTAAAGCATGATATTAGATCCATCATCAAATGTTGGTGTCTGGAAAATGCAAAACCTTCCTTCATTAGAAACAAAATATATGAGCGAAGACTATTTGAAGATGTTGACATCTATGTTGACACCTCCTACGTCTAAACCAAAACCACAGCTTTGCTCTTACTTCCCAAGAATGAGGAAGAGTTTAAAGCTCCCTTCTGACTAGATATATATTGCATTTACATAAACCGTGTGCTTAAAAATACCTTGCAGAGCAAAGAGTACAGTACACCGACAATGCGCCGACAGTAGCAGAGCAGCTTACTTCTGATACGAAACAAAATCTCACCTTTCAAATTCTGTCATTTTTATCTGAAAAAAGTGAACAATAGTACAACCACAAAGTACGTTCAAATTCGAATGTAGAACCTACTCAGTATGCAATTTTGGACACAATGTCAGTGTCCTGAGGACTGCACATGTGCATTGGCTGGTCTAGCCTGAAAAATAAGCTTTTTTCAACTTTATTTGAGCATAAGAGAGAAAAATTCCCAGACACTTGTAAGATTTTAATCGAAGATTTCAAATATGAAATTCAATCGGAAACTTGGTGGACAACTTTAGAGAATTTGATGTTTCCCAATTCAAAGAGATAGAATCTGTACTTGTATGCCTGTAATAGCTGCCTGAGAGGCGTTTCAAAGATGGAAATGACTTGCATTATAGGGACTTTGGTTTGAATGAAAGAGAGAACAAGTCAACAGTGTAATATGTATGACAGATGAAAATAACGCCTGTTTGCACGTTTTTATTGATGCTGAAACGTACAGTTTGGATGTATTTTAATGTTTAAAACATAAAAATGTAGCTATGTATTTTAGATAAAAAAATTTAAATATTTACAAATCTTTTATATCAAGTTTGGCACATTTGCAGAAAATAGTTTGCTTCCACTCTAAACAAGGCAAATAAAGTATTAAAATATCAAATACCAAAATCAGTTAAGTAACAAGCTAAATAAAATCAACTCAAACCAGCATTTGTACATTTGTATTGTCCAGTCGTCCTTTTGCAGGATATCTACTGAGCTCAGTCCTGAGGCATCAGTTGTGTTGATGCTGCCTTCTTGCAATTCTTCTTGATGTTCATTCTTGGTTTATGGTTTTCACACATCTATTTCTCTTCCAGTTCTCTTCTCTTTTATTGACTCCTGACGCAGCACTCTTTCAAACTGAAAACAGTTTGTACAATGTACAATGTAAATCCTGGATCATCAGGAAATTTTTGCCTCTGAATATTAACTAGTCCATATCTATCCATTTATTCCATGACAACTCTCGAAAAGATTTTATTATGGTAATGTATATGACAATGTTAATGTATTTGGTCTTGGCGGAATAGATCGTCTCAGGTTACGTATGTAACCATGGTTCCCCGAGGGAACGAGACGCTGCGTCGAAACGCTTTGGGAACGCCTCCAGCGTGACCACGCTCTGAAACACGTGTGCAAACAGTCCAATGGAGAAGCGAGACGTCACAGGCGGGGTGACGTAGAGACCAGGAAGCTTAAAAGCACGTGCAGTGCATGCAGCCGGCAGCTTCTGAATAGAGAAGCAAGCGCTGCAGGGATGCCAGAAGTATGGCCCGAGACGCAGCGTCTCGTTCCCTCGGGGAACCATGGTTACATACGTAACCTGAGACATTCCCCTTCAGGAACTCGAGCTGCGTCGAAGCGCTTTGGGAACGAGATGCCCACGCCACCAGACTTCAAATCCCTGCCCAGTGTGAAAGAGCACAGCTAGGGTGAGAGAAAAAGAGCCAAGTGGCACAAGTCCAGGAAAGAACCTAAAGTCAAAGGGGTGGACATTCCACAGCATTCTGAAGCCAACTTAAGAGAAGAGAGCCTTGACCCCCAAGAAGGGAAGGTCAGAGGACTCAAAGCTATGAAATAGCATCCCGACCACACTTAGCAAGCTACACCTGGCCAGAGGCCTAGGCCTCAGCGCACCACGGAGGAAACGTGTAACGAGGGGGTTCCAACCCACTGAGGAGCCACCTAGAGGGGCGTGGTAGGCCAAAATAGCCGCCACGTAGACCTTCAGGGTGGAGTGGGCTAACCCTGTGGAGAACCGAACCTGCAGAAACCTCAGCACTGTACCAACTGGGCAGTTAACTGAGTCCTGCTGGCGGTCTCCACACCATGAAGTGAAAGGTTTCCACTTCAGGGCGTACAGTTTCCTCGAGGAGGGAGCTCTGGATTGGAGGATGGTCTCAACAACCTCAGTTGAGAGACCGAGAGCTATGAGGTGTGCCCCCTCAGGGGCCACACCCACAAATTCCAAAACTCCGGCTCCCGGGAGCAAAGCGATCAGGGGAAAGGCGTACAGACGAAGCCTCGGCCACATCTGTACCATGGCATCCAGCCCCCATGGAGCTGGATAAGTCAGAGAGCACCAGTGGTGACATTGCGCATTCTCTTTAGTCGCGGAGAGGTCCACCTGAGCCTGGCCAAACTCTCCAAATCTGCTTCACCAACTCACGGTGAAGCATCCATTCCCCGGGCCTCAGCCCCTGCCTCGACAGGATGTCTGCTCCCAAGTTGAGATGCCCAGGAACATAAACTGCTCTCAGCGAGAGGAGTTTGCCCTGGAACCACACAAGGATCTGGTGCGCCAGCTTGTACAAGGGGCGCGAACGCAGACCTTCCTGGTGGTTGATGTAAGAGACCACCGAGGTGTTGTCGGTGCGGACCAACACATGGCGGTCTCTTAGGTCCGGGAGAAAGTGTTTCAGAGCCCGAAACACGGCCAGCATCTCCAGGCAATTTATGTGCCACGTGAGTTGGCGACCGCTCCACAGACCGCGGGCAGGGTGGCCACTCATGACCGCTCCCCAACCGGTGAGGGACGCGTCCGTCGCTAGCGTTACGCGGCGACAAGGAGCTCCCAACACCGGGCCCTGAGACAAGAACCAAGGCTTCCTCCACATGTCCAGGGCACGTAGGCAACGCCGCGTGACCCTGATCATGCGAAGTGGGTTTCCCCTCGGGGAGAACTCCTTGGTCTTGAGCCACCACTGTAGGGGTCTCATGTACAGCAGGCCAAAAGGTATCACTTTGGACGCTGCTGCCATCAGACCCAGCATTTGCTGGAACTGCTTGACAGTGAGTGACCGGCCTTCCTTCACTCTCTTGACTGCAGTGAGGATCGACTCGATCCGAGCAGGAGACAGACGTGCCTGCATCGTGGTCGAATCCCACACCACGCCCAGATAAGTGGTCCTCTGTAATGGAGAAAGCACACTTTCCTTGGCGTTTAGTCTCAACCCCAGCGCTTTCATGTGAGCGAGAACGACATCTCGATGCCGAACTGCCTCTATCTCCGACTGAGCTAGGATCAGCCAGTCGTCGATGTAATTGAGTATGCGGATGCCCTGGAGTCGCAGAGGAGCCAGAGCTGCATCCACACACTTCGTAAAAGTGCGGGGGGAGAGTGCTAGGCCGAACGGAAGAACCCTATATTGGTAAGCTTCGCCCCTGAAAGCAAACCTCAGGAACTTCCTGTGATGAGGAAGGATGGAGACGTGAAAATATGCGTCTTTTAGATCTATCGTGACAAACCAGTCCTCGGACCTG
Source organism: Labeo catla (assembly GCA_012976165.1). Classification (NCBI taxonomy): domain Eukaryota; kingdom Metazoa; phylum Chordata; class Actinopteri; order Cypriniformes; family Cyprinidae; genus Labeo; species Labeo catla. Next base: position 47,121 of record VONZ01001633.1, on the reverse strand, counting down.
ATCTGAGACACGACTTGCTTGATGGGGAGCATCTTGAACTTCAGTCTCTTGACTGAGCGGTTCAGCAGACGCAGATCTAAAATGGGACGCAGGCCCCCATCCTTCTTCGGAACAATGAAGTACCGGCTGTAGAACCCGGACCCCCCGACGTGAGGAGGGACCACCTCAGTGGCCTCCTTCCTCAAGAGAGTTTCTACTTCTTGTTCCATTACCAGACCCTGCTCGGGGCTCACCACAGTGGAGACCCCGTAAAAAGGTGGCGGCGGAGCGCCACATTGAATGCGATAGCCTCGCTCTACAGTGCAGTAGTTTCCACGCTGCCAAATAATCTACTAAGGGAACCAGTCTCTCGAGACTGGCCTCTGGTATGAGCTGCTAGTTCGGTGTCCTGTAACGGATGACCGGCAGGAGACAGCCGAACTAGCTGCTGTAGAGACCCCCACAGGGGTGGCGAGCTCCCCAGCTCCGCTACGTTTCCGGGGGGAAGACTGAGGGGTGGGCTCGCTGGAGACCGCTGCGCCCTGAAGCACCGGCAGGGTTGGCAGGCTAATCTCCCGAGGGCACCGAGGAGAGACGGGCACCGAAGAATGCGGTGGACCACGCCCTTCCCCAGTAGGGCCTGCCCTCGGAGGTCCTGGACCAAATGAGTCAGGACCATAGTCTCATAGGTCTGGGTGAAAGCGTTTCAGTAACTGAAACACGGCCAGCATCTCAACACTGGATGGTGACTGCTCCACAGACCACGGGCAGGGGGGCCACTCATGACCACTCCCCAACCGATGAGGGACGCATCCGTCACTAGCATACGCGGCGACAAGGAGCTTCCAGCACCGGGCCCTGAGACAAGAACCAAGGTCTTCTCCACATGTCCAAGGCACGTAGGCATCGCCGCGTGACCTTGATCATGCAAAGCAGGTTTCCCCTCAGGGAGAACCCCCTTGGTCTTGAGACACCACTGCAGGGGGCTCATGAACAGCAGGCCAAAAGGTATCACGTTGGACACAGCTGCCATCAGACCCAGCAGTTATGAAACTGCTTCACAGTGAGTGCCTACTTTCACTCTCTTGACTGCCGCGAGGATGACTCGATCCGAGCAGGAAATAGACATGCCTGCATCGTGGTCGATCCCACACTACGCCTAGATAAGTGGTTCTCTGTAATGGAGAAAGCACACTTTTCTCTGCGTTCAGTCACAACCCCAGTTCTTTCACATGGGCGAGGACAACATCTCAATGCCGCACCGCCCATGCTCAGAATGAGCTAATACTGACAAAATGTCAATAAGGTTCAGTATGCAGATGCCCTGGCAGCCACAGCTACCACTTTTTCTTTATTTTATTTTATTTAGCAGCATCCACACACTTAGCGAAAGTACAGGGTGAGAGTGCAGTAAATAAATTTAATTCATCAGAATTAAATAACAATGGGAGAAGAACTAGACATTCAAAATGCACGTAGCTTTTTTTTTTTTTTTTTACACATATATGAATGAATACAGCCCGCCCCCTCAAGGACAGATTGTACATGTTCAGCTCCCGAACAAACCACACATAATCGCTTGAATCCCTGTTCTTTTATTTATTTATTTATTTTTTAAAAGCGAGAGCAGGAAGAAACGAGCGATCTAAAATGCAGTCAGCTCATATGCGGACAGCATCAATCTCCTCGGAGAAAGATGAGCCGCAGCAGCGCGAGCTCTCACTCAGAGGGGGAAGAACCGCAGCGCGGGCTTCCGAGCCCCGAGAGAGAGCGCTAGATCTAAGGAGAAAGGCAGAGAAAGGGCGGACCCGTCTCTACCCCGTTCACAGATCTATGCTGCGATCCCCACGGCCGCAGTCGCCGCTCTGCCTCGGCAAAAGCGGGACCCGTGCCGCGGGGAAGCTCACGAAGACTCCCTCCTCGAAGAGAGTCCTCCGAGAGTGAACGTGAGCAGCGAGAGCGCGGGCCATCAACTCCCTCGAGAGCTGACGCAGCCCGCTTCGCTGCAAGCTCACATTCAAAGGGGGAAGTACCGCAGCGCGGGCTTCCGAACCCAGAAAGAGAGCGCTAGATCTAGGGTGAAAGGCAGAGAAAGGGCGGACCCGTCTCTAACCCGTCCGTAGATCTAAGTGCGATCCCCACGGCCGCAGTCGCCGCTCTGCCTCGGCAAAACGGGACCCGAGCCGCGGGGAAGCGTGCGCAGCGAGTGTGCGGGCAGTCAGCCCCCTCGGGAGCTGACGCAGCCCGCTTCGCCGCGAGCTCTCATTCAACGGGGGAAGTACCGCAGCGCGGGCTTCCGACCCAGAGAGAGAGCGCTAGATCTAGGAAGAAAGGCAGAGATAGGGCGGACCCGTCTCTAACCCGTTTGTAGATCTAATTGTGATTCCCACGGCCGCAGTCGCCGCCCTGCCTCGGCAAAAGCGGGACCTGAGCCGCGGGGAATTCACGAGGGCTCCCTCCTCAAAGAGAGTCATCCGGGAGTGAAGCGTGCGCAGCGAGGGTGCGGGCAGTCAGCCCCCTCGGGAACTGATACAGCCTGCTTCGCCGCGAGCTCTCATTCAAAGGGGGAAGTACCGCAGCGCGGGCTTCCGACCCAGAGAGAGAGCGCTAGATCTAGGGAGAAAGGCAGAGATAGGGAGGACCCGTCTCTAACCCGTCCGTAGATCTATATGCGATCCCCACGATCACGGCCGCCGCCCTGCCTCGGCAGAAGCGGAAGCTGAGCCGCGGGGAACGCAAACGCTGGCAGTCAGCTCCCTCGAGAACTGACTCCCATGCTTCGCTCCCAAACAGACAACAAATAGGCTGTGTGTATCGCCACCCGAAATAGCACAGGCAGAGAGGAACACACAGTCGAAATGCCGCTGCTTATATTCGTAAGAATGCTTTGTAGGACATTGTGACACTCTCAAATAAAAGCTGTGCGAACTAGCACAAAAAAACAGAGTGACACACACACACAGAGCACTTGCTGAAAGACAGAAGCTGCCGGCTGCATGCACTGCACGTGCTTTTAAGCTTCCTGGTCTCTACGTCACCCCGCCTGTGACGTCTCGCTTCTCCATTGGACTGTTTGCACACGTGTTTCAGAGCGTGGTCACGCTGGAGGCGTTCCCAAAGCGTTTCGACGCAGCGTCTCGTTCCTGAAGGGGAACTGCTACGCTGCTGCTGTTGGTTATTGCTGTAGTTGTAGATTATTGCTGCTGCTGCTGCAAGCAAGTACAGGAACTTGCTACTGCCAAAGCATATGGCAATACGGTGCTGTGAATATTGAAGACATACTGCTGCTGCACAATAGCATACAAAATAACCCCCCAACAAAGCTGGAAGGAGATACAAAAGATATGCATGTTGCTGTAAGCATGAAAGCATACTGCTGCTATACAATAAAATGCTTGTAATCATCCTTATAAGGCAAAATAGAGTGACAAAACCCCCCAGAATAAGCAGATCTATTGCCAAGACATATGTACTGCTGCTGCTCCAAAGAGCCATGAGACCGCGTGTTTGCTATCTATGTGAGCCTGGGTCACCTTTGCCGAATGGCTTAACGCTAGTGGACTATTGCTGTGTGTACCTGTACCAGATTGCTTAAACTAGTGACCTGAGTTAATGTGTTTCTGGGCTAGTGAAGCCCAGATAAGTTAACTAGTGGCTTAGCAATGTGAACCTGGGTGCTGTACCCTTAGGTTTATTTAATTAATGACCTAAATAACTATGTGTGTCTGAGCCAATACCTAGGTTGAAACGCGCACTATGTGTGTATTTAACAAACAGGAATTACGCTGTAGGCTGATAGATGAAGTAACCCCCAGCAACCACCTGGCTCAGGCTCGGGTAGCCTGAGCAAATAGTTTTTTTAATTCATACAAGTTGCAGAAAGAGAGAGAGAGATGAGGAAAGAATGAGTTTAGAAGAGTGAAAATGTGAAATCCCAAGTTTATAGCATAAGTATATGCAATCGCTTAGACCTGAACAACCATCAATTATTTAATTAACCCTCGCGTTGAGTTTCTCAATGAGGTTATTAGACGTTATATTAAATGCACGAAGCACAAACTAAAAGCAAAATTTTATGGTGTCCTGTTGTTTTAAACTCTTTGGACACATCCCAAAATAGTGTATTGACCAATTAGATGTTGTCTTAACTTGGGATATTGCTATGTTTCTCCTCCCAAAACATAAATCAGCATGTTATCTTATCAGTCACATGGTCAGAATTTTCCCGCTCTTGCAGAGTATAATTTGGCCATGATTCCTATGACATGAATACAATGCATTTGACAATGAATTGATCGGTGGAAACGTTCAAAGCATGAATTTTCAAACTCATACATACCAAACATGAATATAAAGCCTTAAGCTATTCAATAGTTATTAAAAGGACATAAACAACGAGTGATTAGAACATAATAGACAAATGTGTGGGTAACATACATAGCAGGGAGTTATGCAATGGCCTGATGTGCATTCATAAGTCCTTTTAAGCATCATTTTGGTGCACATTTAGGCAGAAGGGACAGTCTCTCTGTCATTTGGTGAACTAAGGGCATGTTCCGAGGAACAAAGGAAATTAGAAGGAACTCGGTCTGGTTCTTGTCTTGGGTGGGGGAGCACCACCCAACAAAGTTTCCTCATGTGATGGTCCTGATGTGCTGTATCTTTGACCATTAATCTTGGGTTTCTTGCCCCAATATTGACAATCTCCTTCCTGAGTTGGAAATATCAATAATTGTGTTCTTTTGTTTTAATGTTGCAAGTTGTTCAAAGCTGTGAAAGTTGGTTGGTTAGGCTTACTTCAGGCTGGCTGGCACCAGGGTATCCTGGACAATTTATGACGTGGTCCTGGCCCCTTTGTGGAATTTGGCTCTTTGGTTTCAACTAAATGTTCTGATCGAATCTTCCATTGTCTGATTCACTCTGATACCCTACATATAATAAACAATGAAAAAATTATTAAATAAACAATGCAATGAAATAATACTTATTTGGCTTTGGAGAGTTCACAAATCTGCTGTAAGCCTTGTTAAATAAGCAAAAGTAATAAAATGCCTATTCACCTGCTTACTATCCATGTGTTATCTTATCAAATTTCAACCAACAAAGGTACTTCCTACTGCCGCTGCTATATTGGAAACACAATAATTGGTTTGCTATGCAGACGCTGCTAATATTATTTGTTACATCACATCTGAATTTGCTATACATGCTGCTACTTTTAAAATTCACTAAATGAGATCTAAATATTTATTTCAATTCAAATTTATTTGTAAAGCGCTTTTTTACAATACATATCGTTGCAAAGCAACTTTACAGCAATTTAAAGTTTTACAATATATTTAGTAATAGCTTACTAGTGGTGACTATGTCAAGTTGATGTACATATGGCAGAGATGTATGGTAAAGATCAATTAATGATGTAATCAAACAGACAAAGAACACTATAAATAGCTAAACATACTGCTAACACAACTGCACAAAAGTACTTAGAATTGCTATAAGCCTCTTTATTAAACAAGCAAATGCAATCAATAATGCCCATTTCACTTTGAAGAGTTTGCAAAAGTACTGTAGCCCTGTTAAACAGAAAAAAATAATAAAATACCTATTTGACATTACTTACCCCATGTGATTCATTGGAATTTTACGCAACTAAAAGTACTATATGCTGTCACTGCTATATTAGAAACAATGATGCTAAGCATGCCACTGCTAAGGTTATTTAACATTGCATCTGAAACTGCTCTGCATACTGCCGCTATTAAAATTAGCCAACACTGCGAACTAAACAGCTATACACAAGTACTAAGAATAGCTATAAGGCCCATTATTAAATAGCTAACACAATGAAGTCAGAGTCTGCAGAATCTGCTGTAAACCCTATTGGATAAGCAAGTAATAAAATGCCTAATCTTGCTTCGAGAGTTCACTGACCATTCATGCAAAATCGCTGAAATTTAATCAGACCAAGTACTTTTAACTACTACTGCTATATTAGCAAAACAATAATAGTTTGCTAAGCATGCTGCTGCTAATATTATTTCTAACACTGCATCTGAATCTGCTATGCATGCTGCTGCTACAGCTGCACAATGTACTTAGAATTGTTGTTTTTAGTAAACAGCAAACAATCAAAATAAAGCCTATTTCGCTTAAGAGTTCACAAAATTACCTGTAGCCCTGTTAAATAAGGAAAAGTAATAAAATATCCTATTTCACATTAAAGAGTTACCCCATACGTTAAACAAACATTTTGCGACTAAAGCACTTCCTGCTGCCGCTGCTATATTATCGATAATAATTTGTCTTGCTAAGCATGCTACTGCTATTTCTAACATTGCATCTGAATAGCTATGCATACTGCTGCTACAGCTGTACAAGTACTTATGATTGCTATAGCCCCTTTATAAATAAACAAAATGCTAATAATTCCTACTCACTTGAAGAGTTCACATAACATCCATGTTTAGCCATTGAACTTCAACTATGGTTTACCTGCTGCTGCTACTAATAAATCATTTAATTGCTACACATGCAACTATTAATAATTTGCTAATAACGCAGTCTGAATTTCTATGGATACTGCTGCTACACTTTATGAAAGTACTATAATTGCTGTGAGCCCAGCTGAATAAACAAATAGAAAATTCCAAGTTTAAATGTGCCCTACTATTATGCTGCATTGTAAAAGGGCTACTAACCAATTTATTAGTGGTAATAGTATTCTTATATTTAAACGAGTTACTGATTCATTATCTTTAAACTACCACTAAACATGACTTTTACAATAAACACTGCACTATGAATGAACCAAATGTAACGAGTGAAATAGAGATGTGGCCCCTTTAAGAGTGAGCACTCCCTTCTGAAGTGGATTGCAATGCGCCACGAGTACACGTATAATAAAAGCGAGTATATTATTTATTTTGCTCATTTAAGTTGTTCTGGTTTAAGAAGTAGCCTGATGACAATAAGACGTTTAAGGAATACCATAAAACAGGTTCGCCTTGACTTAAACTGTGAATGCCACTGCAGCCGATCCCACTGTGGCGTGCATCTTCTGAAATCAACCCGTTCGCACTAAAATAGATGAGAATGCCCAAGATAATATTAAAACACAAAATGTTTCGGGCAAATAGGGTAATCACCTTCACTTTACTGTTTTACTAGGCGATGTATTTTCACAAACATAAACTATAAGCCGCCGCTGCTGCTGTTACATGAACACGACATGCTTAGAAATTTACGTTACTTCTCTCGCGAACAACCTGCGCATAGTTTTACGATTGTATGTTTTATAGTTTTAGAAATGTAAGCTGACTAACGCAATAAAGCCCTAAAATATGACTGAGAATGTTTACTTGTCTAGTTGAGTTTCAGAGGAACTCAAAGCGCACTGCTGTGCAAGGCTCAAGTCTCTCTCTCTCTCTCTCTCTCTCTCTCTCTCTCTCTCAGTACCTACTGTACCGGGGTGTGCAATATCAAGGTTTTATGTACTTCAGTTTATATATATATAAAAAAATCAATTGGAAAAGGAATGATGATTGCATTATCCTGTTTATATTTTCACCTCTAGTCCTGTATTTTTAAGAAATGTAAACAATGCTCTACTACTTTCCCTCGTTTTCTCCCACATCCCTAGAATCCCTAGCAAACTCCATTCTCTTTCCAGTTCATACATTTTATCTTGTAATATATTCCTCTCTGCGTTATATTTTTTACACCATAAGATAACATGCTCAACATTTTCAGAGACATTAGAAACATCACAATTATCTGTATTGCATTTTCCCATTTTGAAGAGTGTTGATTTAAGTCCAGTATGACCTAGCCTAATTCTTGTAAAAACCACTTCTTCCCTTCTACAATTTCCTTTAAAAGCCCTCACCTTTATTGATTTCTGTATATTATAGTAGTGTCTCCCTTTGCTATCTGTGTCCCACATCATTTGCCATGAGTTCTCTACTGCTGTTTTAATTATTGACTTGGCCTCACCTTTTCCAAAGGGAACTTCCATTATCTCTTCATCCTATAATTTTAATGCATTCTTTGCTATCGAATCTGCTTTCTCATTACCCTCTACACCAACGTGTGCCGAGACCCAGAAAAACTGTATTAAAATTCCAGCTCTTTGTATCCGTAGCAATGTCATTGATATTTCCTTCAACAAATCATCTCTTTCTGTTTCACTAGCATTCAGACTCCTAAGAGCTGCAATAGAATCTGAACAAATGACTGCTCTCTCCGGTCTTATTTCTTCTACCCACTGCAAACCTAAAATTATGGCAACTATTTCTGCTGTGAAAACTGACAATTTATTATTAATTCTTTTGCATATAGTTATATTAAATTCAGGTATATACACTCCAGCTCCAACATGGTTGTTTCCTGGATCTTTAGACCCATCAGTGGATACTGACAAATAATTAAAATATTTCCTCTTTACATACTCTGAAACCAAATATCCAATGTTATCTATATTATTTTCAATCCATTCTCTCTTTTGCTCTATAAGTTGCAAGTCAACATCAGGAACTGGCAATATCCATGGAGGTACATTACCCCATACAGTATTGGGTCCAATCTCTAACCTATTTAGCCCATATTTTTCTGCTACCGAATTAATACTCCAACCAAATCCTGTGCCTTTTCGTTTTTACGAATATTCCCAGCAGGTTGCTCCTCTCCAGATCCCTTTAGCTTAACCCAGTATGATAATGCCAACCTTATTCGTCTTAAATGTAATGGTAATTCTTCAGATTCCACCAATAATGCATTAGTCGGAGTTGTTTTAATAGCTCCAATACTAAGTCTGAGAGCTCTATACTGTATTCTATCTAGCTTTTCCAAAGTACTTTTTGTTGCTGCCCCATATACCATACATCCATAATCAATACAGGATCGTATTAAGGCCCTATATATATCTAGAAGCGACTGTTTATCCGCTCCCCAATTATATCCAGAGACTGATCTCATAAGGTTCAACACTTTATTACATTTTGTCACAATCTGTTTAACATGTGTTCTCCATATACACTTCTCATCAAACCATAACCCCAAATATTTAAACGTTGTTACCCTTACCATATTTTGACCATGCAGTTTAAGTTGAATATTACCTAACCTTCTCTTTCTGGAGAATAGCATATAACATGATTTCTCAATTGACATCTTAAAACCCCATTCATACGACCATCTTTCAACCTTTATTATGGCACTCTGAATACTCTTAATCACGTGCCTAATATTTTTCCCTCTTTTCCATATAGCCCCATCATCTGCATAAAGTGAGGACCCTATATCTACGCTAACATTGTCAAAGACATCATTTATCATAATGTTAAACAAAATGGGGCTAATAACACTACCCTGTGGAACACCATTCACAATATTAAACTCATCTGATACAGCATCACCTACCTTAACTCTGAACGTTCGGTTCGTTAAAAAATTTAGGACCCAATTATACATCCTCCCACCAATACCCATCTTATGAAGTTTAATCAATAATCCTTCTCTCCACATTAAATCATTTTGGAAACCATTTTGATATGTGCTAATCATTTTCCTTTGCTCCAAATAATGTGCCAGTCTGTGGACTATCACCTTTTCCATCCATTTGCACAAGTGAGATGTTAGCGCTATAGGCCTGTAATTTCCTGCATTATCTGGGTTTTTGCCAGGCTTACTAAAAGGTAGTATTAAGGCACTTTTCCATTTATTAGGCATTACACCTTCTTGCCATATCCTGTTAAACAGTCTTCGTATCATTTCTAAGGCTTCAGCAGGTAATTGTCTGAACATTGCATAGCATAATTGATCCTGTCCTGGAGCCGTATACCAACTTTTCTGTAACGCCGCTTTCAACTCATGAATTGTAAAATCCATATTAAGGCAAGTATCATCACTACACCTTTTCTTTAATATGTCTGGATATTTTCTTAAAATATCCTCTTTCTGTTGCTTGTGCTTTTCATCTAAGTGATTTCCATTATGTATACTTGCAAACTTTTTACCCAAAAGATCGGCTTTCTCTTTATTTGTGATTGCCAAATATTCTTCATCAACTAGCACTGGAATTTTAGCATATTTCCTTTTTCCACTCATTTTTTAATCATCAACCAACCATCGTCCAATCTTATTTCTCTACCGATAGCTGAACAGAATTGTCTCCAAGTATTCCTCTTTGCTATTTTAATTATTTTCCGTGCCATAGCTCTCTTTCTTTGATATTCAATCAGATTCTCTTGACTCAGTTGCTTCCTTAATGTTCTAAAAGCTTTATTTCTATCCTTTATAGCATTTCTACACTCATCATTCCACCATGGAACCATCTTCTTTTTCCCGTTTATTCTGCTTTTGGGAATGCATGCTGTTGCAGCACTGACAATCAAATTCGTCACTGCTGCTGCACAAGTGTCAATGTTACCTTCCATCGATAGTGCTTCCATAGACTCTTTACAATGTTCTCTAAATTTTTCCCATTCAGCTTTATGAAAGCACCATCTCTCTACTATACATCCTTCCTGCAAATTTAGTTCAAAATTTATAGTGCATAAAATCATATAATGATCACTTCCTGTGATGTTATCATTCATTACTTTCCATTCACATAGGTTACTTATATTTCCTGAAACCAACGTAAGGTCAATGCATGAAACTGAGTTTCTTACAACATCCACTCTAGTGCCACTGCCATCATTAATACAGACAAGTGATCTCTCATCCATAAGCTCTTCAACTATTTCCCCATTTCTATCTACATGATCACTTCCCCACAGATTATTATGGGCATTAAAGTCTCCACACTATATTTCTCTTCTATCCACCCTTTCACTAATCCCTTGAAACATTTCCATTGATAGTGAATTAAACAGAAATTAAACAAAGAAAAATAGTGAATGTGAATGTTTTTTGTATGTAGTACTGAAAATTAAGTTATCAAACTAATGATTTGTCTGTGTAACTGAAATGGTCAGTCTAAGAGACTGCTGTGAATTGAAATCTGAATAAGTACCTTTAACAGCTCTAACACCTTTTATTCTGTTTTCACACCTCTGAGGGCACTTTTCCTGTACTTGCCATGGCTGAGTCTCCACGAAACAATTGTTATGGCTCTGCACTGAGACCAACAACAGAAAGGCATGGGACAGAACCTCCAAATGTCACCACTGATCAGATGTTGGACAATCTTAATGTATATTTGGACAAAAGGCTGGGACTGAGGAAGTGCCATGATGACATGTGCCAGAGGTACAGCATTAAGCACTCAGAGAGTGGACAATGGGCCTTGCCGGACATTAAAAGGGCTTATGGAAAAACACAGTGCTTATGGACAAACACCAAGAAAGATGGACTGTCTGTGGTTTTGGTCAAACAAATTCTACATCATCTGCAGAAGTGTGAGACTGACAAATTACAACGTGAGATCAAAGCAGAGAAAGCAAAGGTTCGAGCACTGGCTGAACAATTGCAGATTGTAAAAGAGGACAAAGAAAGACTGTTACATGAGAATGACAAGTTGCTGACTTTGCTCTCCAAAAGACTGGAATCAAAATCTTCAAGCAGCTCAGTTGACAGTGATGATGAATCTTCAATCAACACATGTGTTCAGGCTACGAGGAACACAAAGGTTAGACTTGCTCCTGTAATTGTCAAGAACAGACGGACTGAAGTTGAAGTCGACAATGAGGAGGAGTATGAGGAGAATGGTGAACGACAAACTCGCACTGTAAAAAAGTTGGTAAAGAAATATGTTCCATACAGAACATACCAGCCAGCTACTCCAGAACAAGTTGACAAATGGTCAAAAGAATTGCCAGATGTGTACAAGCAACCACAGAGAGTTTGGCAATTTCTTCAACGCTTGCAGAAAATCTACAATTTACATCCACTAGACGGTGTGATGATTGTTAATGTGAACTTAAGAGACAATGACCAGAAGAGACTAACAGAAAGTGTTGAAAGAAAGATTGGTGAGTCTCAAGAAAGCATTGAGGATGGATGGGAAGCGGTGCAAACTTTCTTGTTTGAACTGAAACCTGTAGAGGTTAATTGGGCTAAAATTACATCTTGCATGCAGAAGACAGGAGAAAGTGTTGCAGAGTTTGAAGAACGCTTCAGGCAAACTTGGATGGAACATGCTGGTGTGAACAACAACAGTGAAGATCTCAATAAAGATACTAGCATGCCTCTTAAAGCCACATTTGTGAATGGACTGAAACCTGAGATTTCTGAAGCTCTTAAAATCAAGTATGATGACTGGGACAGCATTGCAACAACATTCATCCAGATTGTTGAATGGTCAGCAAAGATTGAAAGAACACAGGACGTCAAACTCAGAGCTTTGCAATCCAAAACCTTGTATAACAACAGGACAACGGGGTATGAAAAAGGTAAATATCAGATACACTCACAAACCAAATCTCAAGGAAGGTGCAGGAATTGAAACGAGGAAGGACACTGGGTTCGTGATTGCAAGATGAGCTTAAAACATCAAAGTAATGATGAGGACAACCTATTGAAGAGGTTTCAGCGGTTGACAGCCAAACAAAAACAGACTCTGCTAAAGGCTGTGGAGCCGCAGGGAAACTGAAGAACCTCTCTCTGCAGCACCAGCTAGCGACATCTCATCCAAAAGCTTATGGACTCCATGTGTATGTGAACAAGACAAGTGAAGACACCATAGAGAAAGGTAAAGCATACACAGAAACCTCAACAACTGAAGCCAAAGATGATGTCCTAGAAGGCAGTGCTGCTAAACAAGCCATAAAGGAGAGAGGTTCACATACAGCGGCATTAAGACAACTTAAACTACACAGACAGCAGGACAGTAAACAAATGCAAAATGAAGAGTGCAAAGAAGTATCCTCACTGATCGAAACTGGAGTTGAGCGGCAAGATGACAACCAATGTAGTGAGGGAAACCAAAAGGAAGCTACAAGGATATTATGCCCTTTTGAACATGTCCAAGGCCAGCCCATGTCCAATGAAAATCCAACATCTGACAGCCTTGTCCAAACTGATGAAAGACTCAGCCTGGTGGTACACAATGCCAAGAATCACTTTTTGACACCTCCAAAGAGGGACCATGGTATGGTAAAGATTCAAAACACTCATATGTCACAGCAAGAATCCAGGTGGCAAAGACCACTTGAGGATCTTTTAGTAACTGATGCAGCAGTTAAGGAGCAGGGAAACAATGAGTGGATTGATGTGAATTTGCCTAGAGATGAGGGATAGATGGCAGTAGTGTTTTTCAGAGTCCAGATATGGCGGGACTAGGGTTTTTAGGCTCTAGCTTGTTGCCTGAGGACAAAGACATGAACACTCTACCACTGATAAACATTGTAGTGTCCTGCCGACATTAAATAGGGACAGTTTTATTGGCAGTTAGGCATGATTTGTTTAAAATCTTTTCTTTGGAAAGATATGTTTCCTTTTTCTCTTGTGTGTGATTGCAGGTGTTCCAGCATTCCAGAGGATGTGCAAAGACATCCAATGCTTAGACTGCACTGCACTGGCCACCTAGATGAACATGCCTGAACATCCACAGAACACAGCAACATCCGCCACTTCCACATGATCACCATACTACAATAAAAAAAGGACTTAGCCATTCGAGAGAATGCAAACTTCACCATGAACTCTTATTCTGTCATCTTAAGTAATGGAGCCTGTATACAGCATGCTGTATTCATGATTACTGAAAAGTATGTTTTGTGATCAAAAATGATCAAAGGGGGGATTGAAAGATTATGTGTAATTTTAGACAGATGCATTTACATTGTGACTGTGACCCAGATGCAATCAACAGGAACTGTCTCTGTAAAGGTGTGAACCAAATGGTCCATACATTTAGAATACAAAGGAACAGCATTTCTCAGGAACTTCTTGTAGATTGCAGGATCCTCCACGGGAGGTCCTGACAGTATCTATTGTTTCTAGCCATTTGTCTTTAGGTATAAAGTTCTGTCTTAAAGACAGAACTATGGGAGAAGCTATGTAGAAGCTATGCAGAAGCTAGAGAGAAGCTATGAAGAACTTTGAAAGAAACTAGGCAGAAGCTTCGGACCCTTACATGGGTTAAGATCTAGAAGACGGCTATGCTACACGACTTTCCTCAATAAACTCTTTTCCCCTGAACTTTGGTCAAGCTTACTTATTTTATGTATTAGAGAAATCTAATACATATGGCGAGCCATCCAAACCACTGGTCAACCAAAGACAGCAAAATCTAACAATAGCCTCTTACTAGGATTATAGAAGTTTATTATTTTTATGTTTCCTCTGGGACTACATACTTCTACTGCTACACATTCATACTCATTTGGAACATTTATCCTTCTGTATGCTAGAGAATCTCTAATAAATGTTACACAATCTCCACCTTGTGCTGAGCTTCTGTCACATCTAGCGTAACTATACCCTGACAGAACAAATTCCAAATGTGGTCTTAACCATGTTTCTTGAATACATATAATGTCAGGTGTATCATTCAAATCTGCTATAACTTTTTTGAATTCTTGCCCGTTTGCTATTAGACTTCTGGCATTCCATTGGAGGATATGAAATACCATCAGACTAATCACCTTGAGACAATCCATCATAGTTGGTAGGATTCAACATCTCATGAATCATTTCTGCTTTGATATCTTTGATCCCTAATAACTCTGTTGCTGCCTCCACGACGGTCTTTATTCTATCACTTTTCCTCTGTTGCTGCATTGCTACATTCACAATCTTACATATGAAAGCTATAAAGCTTTTATCCATGATCAGTGTATCCTCCTTTATCTTTTTAACATGGGTTTATTTCTGTTTGCTCATGATTTATTGCACGAGCTGGGATTTCTATTGATTGTCTTCTTACTGACTGACTTGGGTTAGCCACCACTGTATCCCTGCTTCTGGCAAGTTCGATTTCCTTCACTTTTTTAGCTGCATCAGCATATGAAACTTGGTTGGATATTTTATATTTCTGTATCTCTCTAGCCTGCCTTTGAACTGGGCACCCTCCAAAAGCAGCACTATGTTCACCACCACAGTTGCAGCATTTGATTTTTGCGTCTTTACCACATTTACCATATTCATGTTCCCCTCCGCATCTAGCACATCTTGGTTTTCCTTTGCATTGCCCTGCAGTGTGTCCCATTCTTTGGCATTTGAAACATCGCAATGGGGCTGGAATATACTCCCTTACATCATAACTCAGATATCCCATTCTAATTTCCTTAGGCATACTCTTTTTTTTAAATTCTAGGAGTACTGAAAAACTATCACTTTTCACCCCCCTTCTGTGCATTTGTAATCTTGTAGCCTTCAACACTTTTCCTCCTTTCACTTCTTGCATTATTTCATCCAATGTCATTGTTAGGGGCACATCGTATATAACACCTTTCATCTTAGCTGCGTTTCCTGGGATATGTGCATTAATTCGTTCTCCATTCAATGTTTCAGCCTGTAGAAATTTCTCTCTTTGCAGTTTATCTTTGGCAAAAATCAACAGTCTCCTGTTACTTAAAAATTCAGCAAACTTTATTTTGCCCATTTCTTTTTCTATAGCTTTTGTCAGTTTAAGTGGATGAAAGTGCACTCCTTCTTTTTTGAAAGTTATCAACACTTTCCATTCAGCTTGTTCATCCTCGTCCCTCCCATTTTTCTAAGCAGGCCTTTTTTTATTCATATCACCCATCTCTAGTCCCAAAGCAGAACTTTCTGAGCTAGTACTCCTATTTTTCCTTTTCCTTGTAACATCCTGCCAAGCCATATCATCACTTTCACCATCCGTACTTTCACCCATGATGATTACATCCACCGTACAGCTGTTGCTAAACCCGCCAAACCTCTGTTCACGTTTGCGACGTCCTTCACTCACCGATCTCCCGCCCTGCGTCTGACGTCCAGTCACGTGATCTCCCTGGCCCACGCCGCCGAAAGGCTCAAGTGAATGCCGACCAGCCATTTAAAGGTAAAGGTTCAAACTCATTGGCTGCGTACGCGACGTGAACCAATCAGCTTGTGCCAAGTGGTATAAGGCTGTGAATATCATCAGTTACGTTAACACCCGTCAGCCTGCGCCATCTAGAGTTTCATGGAAGAACTAGGCATATCTTTGTGGTTGACGAGGACTCTCTACCAGAGGGCCAGCTATCAGTTTAACTGAGTAATATTAAAATCAGCTGAAAACAATTACCTCATGCTTTTTTTCTCATAACTCTATTTATAGATGTTCTTAGTTTTAATATGCCATTTCCTTGCAGGCATATCCAGTTTAACAGTGGACATAACAGGATATTCTGCCATGATTCTAGTTTGAAGGGAGCATATTCACCCTATTTTTTGCTGGCCATTTTGCGCGGCCATTTGTAAATTTTATGGGTCTGGCTTCTGGTCTCATCCGCATCCAGCTATTTTTAGCTGCACAAAACAGTTTGTGGACTGGATTCTAGTCTGTCACCAAATATCAAGGCCATCAAATAAAATTTGATGTGATTATGTACAATGTTGACACTTACAACAGTCTATTCGTGTTAATAAATAAAATCATATTCATGTATAAAATGCAATCAGACAGGTGTTGTATAGTGTTACATTTTTTATGACTTTTTTTTTAACACTGTCCATTTATTCTACTTTTGCTCTTTCTAAACATAATCAATTTTATAGAAATGAAAGAGACACACTGTAACTCCAAACTCAATTGTGTATTTCAGATGTGTCACATCCCACAACTTCATCACCTGCAGAGGGAAACTGACACTCAATTGCACCAAAATATATACATAATAATGGACTGAGATATTTTACTAGAATTTGGTCTTCATCACTATTTCCTGTTTCTATTTTTTGTTTTACTACAGGCTACAAGATATTATGAGACAAGGCAGACAGAGAAATTAAAAACAATATTAATAAAATAAATTATAAATAAACTATTATGAAAATGATTTATAACACTATGAAGGTCCTGCATTATATAGCACTTTCAAAGCATTGTTGTTAATGGGACCTTATAAAAAGGATTCTGCTATTGTTACAAGCCAAGGAATCCTAATTTACTGTTTAGAATCATTTTTCATAATAGTGCATGAAGTCTTTCAAGCATATATTTACCTGAAAATAAATCATTTAGTCATAAATTGTGAATTATCTCTTTCTGAAACATTTCATAAGATTTCCTGAAGAAATGGCATAGAGAAAAGGATTCAGACAGCAGTTTAGCAAAGCCACAGCCTTGATTGTATCACTGTATACTCGGCGGAAGGACATCAGTTGACTATGAACATCTGGATGGGATGTTTCAGTCAGAGTAGTGACTATATCAATCACATTGATAATGTGCACAGGAGTCCAAAACACAAAGAAAGCCACAACGATTCTGATCAGAAGTCTCTTCTTGTAAGTCCTAACATTTGTCCCCTGGTTTCTGGGTTTCTGGTCCTGTGGAGCTGTAGTTACACCTAAGTTCTTGGCTTTTTGACTCAACCCTTTGTGCAACCAGAGATAACATGTCAACATTGTCAAAAATGGGATGATGAACCCCAACAGGATCTCAAAAAGCAAAACAGTCACTTTTACAGATTGTGACTTCATTGCCGTCCTCGTACATTTTAGCAACCCATCCTTGACTGTAAGTCCTTGAACAAAACATATTGGTAGGGCAAAAGCAAATGCTAGAATCCAGATGGCAATCAGCTGAAGGCGCCTGTGCCATCTTTCCAGTCTCTGCAGTATCATCCTGTTAGTGACTCTTGACTTGATGACATTGTGATAGCGATGCACGCTCATGGATGTGACTGTCAGGACACCAACATACAGACTCCAGTAAACCAAAAAATGCAAGAACTTACAAGACCAAAGTGTGAGTTTCTGTGCAAACAGTATTCCATACAGTACAAAAGGAGCCAAGCACAGGGTCAAAGCATCAGACACTGCAAGGTTAATCATTAGTTTTAAGGTGAAGCTCAGATTTCTGTTCCACTCACGAGCAATGCTGAAGATCACCGCGATGTTGCTTGGCAAACCAACCAAACAGCACAAACCCACAAGTACAGCAGGAGCGATCTTCTCTGAACCTACAGCAGTGCTGTTGGATGTTGAATTACAGTATGATATTAGATCCATCATCAAATGTTGGTGTCTGGAAAATGCAAAACCTTCCTTTATTAGAAACAAAATATATGAGCTATGACCATTTGAAGATGTTGAAATCTATGTTGACACCTCCTACGTCTAAACCAAAACCACAGGTTTGCTCTTACTTCCCAAGAATGAGGAAGAAATTAAAGCTCCCTTCTGACTAGATATATAATGCATTTACATAAACCGTGTGCTTAAAAATACCTTGCAAAGCAAAGAGTACAGTACACCGACAATGTGCCGACAGTAGCAGAGCAGCTTACTTCTGATACAAAACAAAATCTCACCTTTCAAATTCTGTCATTTTTATCTGAAAAAAAGTAAACCATAGCACAAACACAAATTATGTTCAAATTCAAATGTAGAACCTTCTCACTATGCAATTTTGGACACAATGTCAGTGTCCTGAGAAGCACATGGTCCTGAGAACTGCACATGTGCATTGGCTGGTCTAGCTTGAAAAATATGCTTTTTTCAACTTTAAGCATAAGAAAGAAAAATTCCCAGAAACTTTTTAAGATTTTAATTGAAGATTTCAAATATTAAATTCAGTCGGAAACTTGGTGGACAGCTTTAGAGAATTTGATGTTTCCCAATTCAAAGAGATAGAATCTGTACTTGCATGCCTGTAATAGCTGCCCGAGAGGCGTTTCAAAGATGGAAATGACTTGCATTATAGGGACTTTGGTTTGAATGAAAGAGAGAACAAGTCAACAGTGTGATACGTATGACAGATGAAAATAACGCCTGTTTGCACGTTTTTATTGATGCTGAAACGTACAGTTTGGATGTATTTTAATGTTTAAAACATAAAAATGTAGTTATGCATTTTAACTAAAAAATATTAAATATTTACGAATCTTTTATATCAAGTTTGGCACATTTGCAGAAAATAGTTTGCTTCCACTCTAAACAAGGCAGATAAAGTATTAAAATATCAAATATCAAAATCAGTTAAGTAACAAGCTAAATAAATCAACTCAAACCAGCATTTGTATTGCAGATATTTGTATTGTCCAGTTCTCCTTTTGCAGGATATTGAGCTCAGTCCTAAGGCATCAGTTGTGTTGATGCTGCCTTCTTGCAATTCTTCTTGATGTTCATTCTTGGTTTATGGTTTTCACACATCTATTTCTCTTCCAGTTCTCTTCTCTTTTATGGACTCCTGATGCAACACTCTTTCAAACTGAAAACAGTTACCTCATGCATTTTTTTTCTTGCCTCTTATGTATGGCCATCTCATTAATCTATAGATGTTCTTGAGTAGAAAAAGAAATGTCCTCTTTGTTTATATCCTTTGATATTAATTCAATGTATGAATAGTTACTAAGATTCTTGGTAGACCATGTAAATCCTGGATCATCAGGAAATTTTTGCCTCTTGTCACGGGTGGGAGCAAAGCGACAGACACAGTGGGCGTGACGTCAGGCCTCGGAGAGGTTTTTATTAAACAATATAAACAAAGTGTCCAAAAAGGGGAAAAAGTGTCCAAAATAAATGGGGGATCTGGTGTCCTCGACGTGAAGGGAATCCGTGAAGAAGGGGCAGTGTTCAGAAGGGAAGAGTCCAGGTAAGGGGCGGAGTCCGGCGGCCGCACTTGCTCCCTGCCGGGGTCCGCGGCAATATGACGGGTAGCGGCTTCGTTTAGCGGCTTCATCCATTCCTTAGCGGCGGCGCTTCCTCAGGCGTATGAGGAGGCCCGGCATCCTGGCCCGCAGCCATTTCCATGCGGCTCGCACTCGGACCACGGGTCCGGCAGCTCGTCCATCGGCGGCGCTCGTCCCTCTACGCACCCTTCCTGGACCCACGAGGACACCAGCGTGCATGCACGGGGAAAAGACCGGTCTCCTGAGGAGAGGCGCGCTCGGCATTTTAACAGCAGCGGTGATGAGGCTTCATTCACATCAGGTGTGCCTCATCACACGCCGCCAGACCTGGATGTTTCAGCGCCCCTCCTCCTCCCACACGCCCACTCCCGTCGGGAGCCTGGTGAAGGGCGGCGATTACCGACGAAGCTGATAATTAGGGGGGAGGCAGCCGACTCGTCACACTCTGAATATTAACTAGTCCATATCTATCCATATCTTTGTGGTTGACAAGGACTCTCTACCAGAGGGCCAGCTATCAGTTTGACAGAGTAATATTAAAATCTGCGCACTAGGAAATCTCAACCCAGTCTCACGGCAGTTCGTGATTTAGTCACGTAAGTTAATCTATTTATTCGTGGCAGGGACACGTTTATTTCGTTATTTTCGTAAGTCCAGCACGTTTTTTAAACTAATGCATTTCAATTGGATGCATCTTTCGTGCAACTGCACGATTCTTTCTGCCAGTCGGGCTGCAGCAGAGAAGCTGTTTAATCAACATTTATTCACGAGATCTTATCACGGATTATACATGTGCAGTGCTGCTGCTAGCCATTTTGGTGCCCTAACCATAATTCCTTTATGATTTTAAACATAAAGACAGTTAAAGACAGTCTTTTATATACCTCCTACTGTCAAAGTCAAACTTCGTCAGGTGCTGCGCGAATTGCGCAATCCAACGGACCACTGGGGGCACCATCTCTAGAGCAATTGAATACTCTTTCCTGAAAGGTGCATAATAATATATACTGAAATAATATCGGCATTATAATTATTGACTATGATTATTGATTTTTCATTAGGCTATAGACCAATTATCTGTTTGTAAACATCCGGGATGCGCGCGCAGCTTGGTTGCAGAAAACGCGGAGAGATCGCCTTTACAGCTAGAGAATTACAAGGATACGGCACAAAATACGTAGATTTAAAAAGAGTATAGATTATATTGATTAGGTGTCTTTTTTCAAAATGTTATTCGCATATTACAAGAGCTTTTCACCCCGCCATAAACACTGTTATTCAATGAAATTGGCGTTAAATAGTGGAATAGTCTTACAGATCCGAAACCAGGATGACGTTTTTATGGGCGGTTCAAGTGTCAGTCTATGGAGCCATGGAATAAAAGAATAAAAAATGTAAATTTGATTTTATATTTCAAAATCCTGACTTTATTTTCGCAATTCTGAGATTATATCAAACAAATCTAGAGGAAAAACAACTCGTCATTCTCTCTTTCCCCCTCGGCTTAAATCCCAAACTTCTGGCTTTTCCCCCCTCAGAAATAACAAAGTCATTAGTTTTGTTAAATCGAGTTATAAAGTCCGAATTAGTAGATATAAACTTGCATTTGTGAGGAAAAAAAGTCAGAATTGTGAGATAAAAAAAAAAAAAAAGTTCGGTAAAAAGTTAATAGTAATAGGTTTAAATAATATGTCATGCTGTAGCTGTACGGCTAATACAGTACATCCCCTATGAACAGCGTATGTGAATATTATGTAGACCTATTGTTTAATCAAATTTATGCTTTAAAAGTACAGTAATCATAGCAGTTTTCATCCTATAGTATGCCTGTTTAAACGTCTGCGTTAGCTTCAAATGGCCTCTTTGGCTACAGTATTGTATAAAAGTTATTAGCATTTCGATTTTGACATCAAAAGGCACAAAAATATTTTTTTCCCTTATTCCATGGAGTTTACCCGTTTACCTTCGTTCGCTACCAGTGTTTTTCTGCAACCACTATGCGCGCGCAGCTGCAAGTGACGTCACTGTGACGTCTACTCGAAATTGGTCTATAGTTTTGGTGCCCCCTCAGCACTGCGCGTGGTGGGAGTGGCGGCGCTGTATATTAATTATTATTTATTATTATTTCGGTCTTTTTCGGTCATTATTGCGAAGCTGGATTGCTTTGCTGTTTATCGATATTTTAAAAACTATAACGCTACATCTATCGACATCTATTTAGATGTTATCATTGTATTCATTCATTTCTTTATTTTAATAATATTATTTCGGTCTTATTACCGGTGAAATGTTACAGTAAGTCAGAACACGGGCCGAGCGGGGCTCATTCTAAGCCCATTAACCACAATGCAATGCGGACATTCATACCAGAATCTGACAGCGAACACAGACATTTAATCTGTGTTTTTGAATTCGTTTAATTTAATTTTTCGCAAGGTTTTTTTTTTTCCCACAAGATCCGGATGACTCGTGATATAGTCACGAAATTTAATCTATTGATTCGTGTTCATGGACACGAATTTCCCTCTTTTTTCGTGTCGCTCTGCACGAATTTCGATCCAATGTGTTTCAATAGGAAATATCTTTCGTGCCTCCACCACGTTTTTCTTTCTGACACTGGGGTCCACAGACGCTGTATTGTTTTCCCCCCTCATTTTTATTTGTTTATTTTAAGCGCTACTTTACTCAACATTTAAGTAGGAGATTTTTGTTTCTATTGCATTTTATTCTGTAGGCTACTCAAAACGTGCTTCCAGATAAAAATATAAATATATTCTCCCGGTAAAATAACGAGACTACGGCCATCGCATTTAATGTTGTCGTTTTTACTAAGAAATACAGTTTATAAAATATTTATTTACAGTTTTAAATAATATTTGTGTCGTATGTATCCTCTGTGAGTGATATATGTTAAAAAATTATATATCACTAATATTTTATACAAATTAATATATGTATAAAATTAATATATAAAAAAACTAAAGAAAAGAAAAGGAAAAAAAAAAGAAAAAGTATTGGACAGTGGACGCCAGCAATACCCATGATCCTCAGCCTCCGTTGCTATGGAGACGGAGCCAGCCTGCTTTGCGATTGGGTGAATTCTTGTCATTGCGTTCAAACCACTGTTCATTAAGGTACCGGGCTAATAATTAATGAGCACGTTTTGTTTAAATCTTATAATTGATCCCTTTCTTTGCCCTTAGACTCACGTGGTTTTCATATTAGGACAACGATTAAAGCCCGACCAATGGTTTCCTCATTATCAGCGGGGAAAAAAAACATACACTTGTGAAATTAGGCTAAACGGCCTAGCAAACTTAAGTATAAGCTAACTCTCGGTTATATCAGCTTAAGGGTAACCTAGCGTGGAGCACTGCATTATTGTGTGGGTCAAGGGTGATTTTATCTCAATCATCATGACCTTATGTTTCAGTCGTATCCAAAATGAGAAAATGTGAACATTATGGACGCTAAACACGCTGAAGCAGTGTAATGATTCATTCATACTCGACGCTGGAGGGCGCTCTTGCGCAGAAAGTACTAAAAAACTCCTAAAGTAATAACGAGTGACGTGCCAGGAAATCCCTAATATTGACAAAGGTTTCCAGCTATTGCTGTAGCTCTGCTGAATAAAAACAGAAACGTTGTGACTGATGAAAGGACGAAAGACAAATATATGAAATATACGGTATGTGGTACATAAATAATGCAGTGTTTTTGACATAGCATTTATTACAGTATGGGAACTATGAAATATATTTTCTGCCTTAACCTGTAATAAAAAGGGGAAAAAATAGAGGAGAAAAATATAAAATATAGAATACAAATTATGTGTTATTGTCCAGCAGTGTAGGCTATTTAGCCAATTAAAACTAAGATAAAAAAAAAAAAAGCATTGTGGTATTATTACATTTGACATCTATGTCCCCTAACTTCTGATTCTGAACTGACATGAAATAACTTGGCCTGACATTACTACACATAACATTGCCTTTAAATCTGGGATGAGGAAGCCGCAGACGCACATTAGCATACAGAAAATAACAAAACATGATTTTTTTAATTCATTTACCTTAAGTATTTATAGGAAATTCAGAATATCTCACTAGAGGGGTACACTTTTTAAACCTTATTTTAACATAACTACTCAACACTACATAATTAACATTTTCTGTTCTCCTTCCAGATCCTGTCAAACAAGTCACCTGTCCAAATCTTGTCTGAATCTAACCGAACCCAAAGGCACTTTTAAGAGCCAAACTCTATCTATCTATCTATCTATCTATCTATCTATCTATCTATCTATCTATCTATCTATCTGTCTGTCTGTCTGTCTGTCTATCACAAATGGTACCACTGAATTTATCCAGACAAATTAATGTCACATAAGAAATTATACATACCATGACAATGGCTTCATCCTTGATGAATGATAGATCCTTGATCTATCTATCTATCTATCTATCTATCTATCTATCAATCTATCATTTTCTGTCTCTATCTCTCGCAATGCCAGGGGGGTCTACAAAAAAGATTTGTCCCTTCTGTCAGGGCATTTTATTCTGCGCCCAGAAGGTCTGTTCAAATTGTAAAAAAGAACAGCCTGTGAAGCAGCGGCTCAAGAAGAAGCTTCAGCAGTTTAATGAAAAGCGAGAACAATGGGTGGCTGGCCGTAAGAGAAACCACAACATTGCATCAATCAAGGATGAAGCCATTGTCATGGTATGTATAATTTCTTATGTGACATTAATTTGTCTGGATAAATTCAGTGGTACCATTTGTGATTAATCATGCCAGTGCAAGGTCAGAAAGGCATTATTATTATTATTATTATTATTAATACTAATACTACTATTAATACTATAAAAATAATAATAGTATTATTATAATAACAGGGGTCAGTTGTGGCCTAATGGTTAGAGAGTCAAACTTGTAATCTTCTTGTAATCAGACTTTTAACTCAAAGGTCACAGGTTCTAGTCTCGATACCAGCAGGGATTGAAGGTGGTGGGAGTGAATTACCAGCTCTCTCTCTCTCCACCCTCAATACCACAACTGAGGTGAGGCCCTTGAGCAAGGCACTGAACCCCCAACCGCTCCCTGGGCACCACAGCATTGGCTGCCCACTGCTCCGGGTGTGTGTTCACAGTGTGTGTTTGTTTACTACTGTGTGTGCACTAGAATAGGTTTAATGCAGAGCACAAATTCCAAATATGGGTCACCGTACTTGACCAAACATTACGGTCCTTTCCTTTCATTCCCTTTCATCTTATTATTATTTTATTATTTCTATTATAAAAGAACAGAAGTACAACTTAACTTTGAAGGCAACTTATCAGCTTTGAAGGCAGACGTACTGTAAATGTGATTTGGCAAGAATGTCATTTAATATACTGTTTTATTTCAGTGCTAATACCCTTAAATAATCAAATCTTAGCCCTAACACATGACAGTCCTGAACTACTACAGCAAAATTGGAACACACAGCAAATAGAAGTGAAAGTTGGGTATTTTTGAATTAATAAAAACCGAGCATTATGACAGAATCACAGGTACAGTATAATCAAACTTTCTTATTAAGGGGATGAGAAATAACAAATGGACTGCATTCATTCTACTACTTTTATAATGTACTATTCAAAGATCTTTACAATGTGCACATGCCAGCTGTAAATGTATGTGGAGCATTCACCCATTTGGCCATATTATCACAGAGGTTCTTATTTTGAATAAATCTGTAGATTGTCACTGTCCAGTTGTGCAGTGGTTACACAGTCTTGCTAGTGTAGGTGCTAAACCTGAGCTACTAATGTTGCAAAAAGCTATATGATACCCTTATGGTTTCAGATGTATCTTTTTTATATATCGAAGAATTGTTTTTTTTGTTTTCAATTTATTAGCTGTTGTTTTTCTATTACTTTAAACAGCAAATACACAATGTTGTCATTGCAGCTTGAGAAACTCCATGCCATAGGATACAAGCCAGTTCTGCTTCTTGGCAAGGAGACCAAAAAGAAAAAAAATAAGTGTGAAATTTTAACCCCTCGATGCACACTTTCCACCTATGCCAAGGACTTCCTTCAGAAGATAGGTTCATTTTATGAATACCTTTGTGAAGTTAAGATGCATGCACTATATTTTTTTAAAGTCACAGTTCACAACTTGTGTTGAGTATGCAAAAGATTTGTGTTAATGTTTTCTAAATCTTAAAGGAATGGCTCCCCCCTACAACCTGGGTTAGGAGTCATGAACTCCTAACCTTCTTGACAGTAGAAACTTTGGAGAGGTTTAAATTTTTATATAACCAACACGTGTTAGCACAATACTGATTCTTTTCCCACAGTTAAAGTTTTTTAATCTTTTTCTTCTAATTTTAGGGTGAGCCATCCCTTAAACAATGTTCTTATTCACTTTTTAAAAGAGAGCAAGATTTAAGGAATGATGGGAAGAGCAGTGTTCCAGTTTACCACATTTGCAGTTTGTCACCCACAAACCCACAAAATTGGACTGTATGATTCAAACAGCTTGACACTTGAAACATAGAGGTTAACCATGAGTTTGAACCATGCCTGTTTTAAGTAAGCAAAACATAACACTTGTTTAACTTGCACAGGTTGGGACCAGGATTCCAGTGGCAGTGATGCTGAACTGATTACACTGCACCTCACACCCTGTGACCCATTGGAGGGGCAGGAGGAACAGGCAATCATTATGGAGGGGGAGGAGGAGCAGGCGATCGTTACGGAGGGGCAGGAGGAGCAGGCAGAGCAGGCAACCATTTCAGAGGGGCCTAAGGAGCAGATGAACGGTATGGAGGGCCAAGGTAATTAGGACAAATTGAAAAAAAGTACAATTTAAATTTGTAAAGGCTTGAAGTATTTGAACCATGTCTGACCTTAAATGAGTAGTTCACTTCCAGCACAAAAATGTACAGATAATGTACTCTAAGAAAAACATTTCAGGATTCCTCTCCATATAATGGACTTCTGTGCTAAAGGATCCCAGCCAAGGAATTAGGGTCTTATCTAGTGAAACGACCGGTTATTTTCTTTAAAAAGGCCTGCATGAAATCAGACCATACGAGCATTTAAGGTTAAAAAGTATGTAAATTGTATTTTTTTTACAATTTGTATTGTATTTCGCTAGATAAGACCCTTCTCCCTTGGCTGGGATTGTTTAGAGCCCTTTGAAGCTGCATTTAAACTGTATTTTGGAAGTTCAAACTCATGGGCACCATAGAAGTCCACTATATAGAGTTTTTTTTTTTTTCCAATGAAGAAAGAAAGACATGAACATCTTGGATGACAAGGGGGTGAGTACATTATCTGTACATTTTTGGAAGTGAACTGCTCATTTAAAGGGTCATGAAACCACAGTTTTAAAAAATGCTACAGAATGTGGGCATGGTGCGCTGCGGAGGGGAGGGAGAAGAGAGACAACATACACAGCCTTAGGTTCAGACGGTTGCATTTCACTCCCATCGAGTTAAAAACACAAATAAATGCACAACCATTTGCACTCTGTATCGAAAACATCTATATGAATGTGCTGTTGCACCTATGAGAGACTGACATGTCATCGAAGTACTATAGTCCTTTGCCACATCACAAACTGTGACGCCAACAAAATGTACATTTTAATGCCGGATGATAAAAATAGCTCAAAAAAACTCAAAATGAACCAGTTTTGTCTAACAATTAATATTAACGGATGCTAACATTGTCTTCTATGATGTGTAACACAAATACCTCTACTAAAATGTCAGAAGAAAAAGTTTCATGTACCTTTAACATTACTTGACTTCTAGTGTTTTTTTTCCCTCATAGACCTTGTTGAAAAATCCATCATGTTATGGATAGGTGTGTTTTGAAGCATGGCTGCTGGATTGAGCTGGTTTAAACTGGTCATGTCATCGTAGGACCAGCACATGACCAGCTAAGAACCAGCTATAAACCAGTTTAAACCAGCTCAAACCATCAGCCATGCTTCAAAACATACCTAATCAGCTTTTTTCAACAGGGAACTTAAAAGGTTCTGAATTTCTATGCATAATCTACAAGAAAAGTGATATTACATAATTAGATGATATCTATCTGCATTAGGGGTGTTGGAATACATTTTGGCATTAAATCGAATGCTAGAAGTTTTATTCTTATGTTTTTGGGGTTTTTTTCATACACTGTTGTTTAGCTGTTAAAGCTCGGATAGGCAATATTAGATAAACCAGCCAGAGCAGCTAGATTTTGAAAGTATCCTGTCAGGGCTCACACCAAAAAACTCCCCCAAAACACATGAACGCGCTCTGTGTAACTACTGCTTGTGCACCAACCGTATCAAACTTCTTCCCCATGTCTCATTCACATGTATGAAAACACCGAACATTATTAACAAATTCCCTCTGAAACAAAAAAAATAAATAAACACTGCAATCATGGGGTCACTTTAATCTCTTCAGCTCCCTAACGTTAGTTCACTGCTGGTTCAGTCTCTGAGATGAGTCAAACTTGTATGGACTTACTTGTATTCTACAGACACACACTCCCAATGGTAGCTGCCAATGTTAATATGCTTACAGACCTTTCAGAATGAACAATATTAGGATAATGTTAATATTTATGTCTTGCTATACAACACAATTATTTATCCACCCCTTGCATTCCCTGAACAAGTCAGCAAATAATCAGCACTTGTTAAAACAAATTGGGATTATCACAAACAGTATGGACATAAGCAAGATAACAAACACATTGGGTTAATGAATCAACATTAATTCAATCGCAATAAAAATGCAAGTACATTTCACCTATTAGTACATGCACTGCTGCACTTGTGTGATGTTGATGTATTTAAAATAATATGTTTAAGCTTTATTTTGTGTATGAGTAATTTTCTTTCTCCAAAACCACTGCTTTCTTCACAGGGTCATCCATGGGCACAGTTGATCTCAGTTGCAAAAAGAGAAAGTCAGGTATGTAAAATGTTTGTAGGGTAATTATTGGTGGTTCTGGTAACTATATATTACCATAGCTCATTAGTTAAGAAGATTCTTAAGGAATTGAATTCATTAAGTTGAATTTAAAGGAGACATATTATGCTTATTTTCAGTTCTATATTTTTATTCTGATACTCCACTAGAGTAATTTTGCATGATCCACAGTTACAAAAAAATCCTTATTTATCTTAAACTGGGCCTTTTTGCAGGCACATGTCAGAAACAAGCCATTTTAGATGGAACTATGGTTACTATTCTAATGTACGTTATATGCAGGTTCTAATTTTAATGAGCCTGCAATGTGATGTAAAATATGGAGCCAAATATAAACAGTGTGTATGCACACACATTTCGTATAAGAGAGAGGATGGCCTTTTCTCATATTTTGGGGGTCTGTAGACGCAGCAGGGACACATACAGTCATGGACCAAAATATTGGCACCTCTGCATTTGTCAGATAATAAATGCACTACTTCTCCCAGAAACTTGTTGTAATTATAAATTATTTGCATTGGAACATCACAAAAAGCCAAATCTGAGACACTCTACACAGTTCTTAAAAAATGTACTGAACAAAATTGACGTCCTCAACTTAATATTTGTAGCACATCCTTTGTAAAAAAAAAAAAATAAAATAACTGAAATCAGTCACTGTAACCATCAGTAGGTCTCTTACAGCTGTCTACTGGAATTTTGGACCACTCTTCTTTTGTCAACTCCTCCAGGTCTTTCAGATTTAAAGGGTTTCTTCTCCCAACTGCTGTTTTGAGATTTCTAGACAGATGCTCTATGGGATTTTGATCTGGACTCATTTCTGGCCACTTAAACCTGCTTGACATATAATTATTTCTGAAGATTCTGAAAAGATGGCAATAATTTTGTCCAGTCCATTTTTGGAGTTCTGTACAGGATGTCTCAGATTTGGCTTTTTTGTGTTATTCCAATGCAAACAATTTGTAATGGCAATCTGAAAAAAGTAGTGCATTTATTATCTGACAGAAATGCAGGGATACCAATATTTTTGTCCATGACCAAACCAGTCATGTTAAAACACACACACACACACACACACACATATTACAAAGTGCATTTTGTCCTTTTTTTTTTTTTATGTTTTTTCCCCTTTGTATATTTGACTCTTCTTCTATCCCACAGAGGGACCAAGGCATAAGCCTAAGAGAAAAAAGCCACAAAAGAGTAAGTGCATGTAATGCAATAATCGTTGCCTCTATCAATGTGTTCACATTGCTATTTTTACCCCTGGTTATTTACTATAGTTTATTCCATTGTTTATTTTTATAACTACTGCAGATAATACGTCCTAACAGACAACCTATAAAATCCAGCTGGCTTAATGTGTCAAATTTGCCCAAAATGCATTTCCAAGCAGTAGAGAAAGCAGTGGTGTAGTATTCTCAATTGTGAGCTGTGGCTCAGCAGTAGTATGGTTATGGTTATGGTTATGGTCAAGCAAGGATACCACACTGGAGCTGAGAGTACTTTGTTTCCATGGTACAAGTTAAACCTGGTTCAACTTTTGGTTGGTGATAAACATAACTTGTCATCCTTGCAGGTCTGGACACTACTGAAGTCTTCAAAATTGTGTGTATTTTGTTTCTGCTCTAAGAAATATGTGAAATATGTTTTTGATGTTTACAGATTGCTCCTACCACACTCGTCTAGAGGCTTTCCCCATCAGGAGTGTAGTAAGAGAAAGAGTGAGAAAGGTTAGACAGCCATAAAAGAAACGCATAGTGTAGACAGTATGCAGTGTAATGTATGATTTAGAAACTTTCTTGTGTGTTGGCAATACATACAGTACATACCATAACTGTTAGGTAGATACTTTTTTGTGTTTAGTCTTTTTGAATTACAGATTAGGAAGGAGCTTGTACTAAAAAATTGATGATCACATGGTGTAAATACCAACAATGACCCATTGTATACTGTATCAGTGGAACTCAGTGCCTATAACCAAACATAATATCCTTATGCTAAGAATGAAATGAGAGTGTGTATGTATGTGTTTTAAGCTGTTCTTTTTTTAATTTCTTTATTTTCTTGATAGGGCAAAGCAGAAATATTGGTTGACTGGGAGCCTTGTCCAATATGGTACGTATTCTTCTGTTTTTTCCACTTTATCGGTTAATACAGGCATTATTAATTTACTTTATATTTGTTATTCTGTTTTTTACAACAATTTCTTATTAATCTGCTTTGTCACAAATGGTGGTGGTCCTTCATAGATGGAAAATGAAACTGTTATGCTTCTAAAGGGCATGTTCTATAATGATGTGTGCTTCACAATTGTTAAATGTTTATTTATTGGAATTACACCCAGTAAATAAAATAAATAAAAAATTCCCTTCTGTTTTTAGTGGCAAGGAGTGGGCCCATTCCTGGCAGCCAAAGGATTCTCTTCAGATTAATGAGAAGAAATAAAATGTAGAATTTAAACTACATTTTGGTTTCTGCCTGTTTATTACTGTTTATTACATTGTTGCCTGTTTATTACAAGGTGTAAATCCCCAATAAATCTGACACATAGAGTTTACTCTCAAGTAGGATTAAATAGAAATGTACTTAATCCAACTCAATTTCATTTTCAGATGCTATTTGGAAACGTGTTTTATATTTCATGTGTATACATTGTACTGTATGTTGTTTTACTACAGTTGACATACAACTTGATTTCATGTTCTGTTGTCTCTGCGTTTCAAGTTAACAACATCACAGACCACTGTTAAGACATGCAAAAAAAAAAGTTTAAAGCTGATCCACTCTCTGCTGCTGACAGTTGTCATTTCAGGCAAATCGATGCGACAAAAATCTTCAGATCTTCCACCTCATTCACCTCCAGTCCTCATCGTATTCAGCTCGCAGAAGTCCTTCCACTGTGCTCATTAGGAGCTGAGCTCATTCAGATCTCAGCATTGCTATTCACCCCTTCACCACCACCAATGTCTAGGAATATTCCTTTTCATATCATGCATTTCTCTTCTACTTTTCAAATACGGGTGTCTCCACGTGGTCTAATTGCCAGACTATATAGTGTTAACTTATGCACCTTGCCAAATTTGTTTGATCGCTTTTTAAGCCTGTAGTCAATAATTAAGCAATAAATAAGCATTTGGTGTATTTTCACTTGTATTTTTGAGAAAGACCACAAATACACTATAACACCTATACATATTAATAATAATAAAAAATGGCAGTGATACGGTTGAGCAAAAAAGTAGAAAAAAGAAACGACCAACACTGAACATATTTATTTGAGGTATTTGTTTAACTTTACGTCACATTGATTTACTAGTTGTTTTAAGTGGATTATTTTGAAATGACAATTTGGAATGGCATATAAATTAATTATAAAGATAATTATCTGGATCGCCATGGTTATAGCTACTAGAATTGATTTTGACAGCTATTGATTTATTGTGAAGGTCTGGGGAGCAGGCTACACACATTTTAAAAGCCTTTATTATTTGGGTATTGTTTGGCTTACTTATTGTTCCTAATGCTTACATATTTATGTGCAGGGGCAATTTATTAATTTTTTGAGTGGGCTAAACAAACATATTCAGGCCATAATTACAAAAAAATAAATCAAAATAATTTCTGCATTAACTACCCCAGATTAACTGATATCCTGACGATTTTTCACTCAGATCATCTTAATAATATGTTTCGGCTGTAGGAGACTGTTGATATATTTAGTAAAGATATTTTTTATAACCCCATTCCTACCCTGGAACCCGAAATAACTACAAATATGGTGGCTGATTTGTACGCTCCGTAGGAAGTTCTATCACGCGTTTCTAGTGGGAATTGTAGTTTATAAATACAATGGAGACGGTCCTTACTCAGTTGTTCTACAATAACAGTTAAATATCCCCGATGAAGTGACATCCTCACGATTTTTTTTTATCTTGATCATCTAAAAGCATTATAATATATGTTTCAGCTGTAGGAGATTGTCT
The DNA here is from genome assembly GCA_012976165.1 of Labeo catla. Classification (NCBI taxonomy): domain Eukaryota; kingdom Metazoa; phylum Chordata; class Actinopteri; order Cypriniformes; family Cyprinidae; genus Labeo; species Labeo catla. Next base: position 14,422 of record VONZ01001633.1, on the reverse strand, counting down.
ACATGTATAATAAAGATGCATTTTATAACCCTAATTCTAACCCTACTCCGGAAACTGGAAACTGGAAGAACTTCAAATATGGACGCTGATTTACATGCTTAGTAATAAGTTCAATGACGCATCTCTACTGGGAATTGTAGTTTTTAAATACATTGGTATATTCCCCATAATTAGAAGATGGCAGTATTAAACTGCAAGTACTTCTAGGGTTTTAGAGGGTGGGAAAGACACTGGTGTTATCCGATTTTAAAAGTATAATTGTTAAATGAGGAAAAAATGCTTTTTGGCTATTTTTGACAGCGCCCCCAGTTGGTGCCCAATAGTGACTATGCTCACATGATAGCTGGGGCCCAGAGCTCACTATAACAGTTGGTCTCATATCTGTAGACCTTCTTGTTGCTGGATTATAAACCTTCAAACATCGTCTGAGGTTGAGGTTCATAGGTCAGAATTTAGAAAGCAGGAGCCATGTAGAATCTTCATACTGACATATGTTACTCTCCGGGTTGAGACCTTTCCAATTATGTATTTGGTTTAGCTCTACAACAAAGTTTTAATGTTCTCGTTTCATTTACACAAGCTGTCCCAGACCTGGTTTCAGAGAGCACTTTGAAGTCCCAGCATATGAAAATAAGTCTTTTGTTTGTTTATTTGTTTGTTTTTCCATTTAATGTCAAAATAGTGGCCAAAATGGGTCACCTTCAGAGTTTATACAACAACAGAAAGAGTTTTATTAGCCAATGTATTTGGTTTAGTCCTACGATAATGTTTTAATAGACATGACTTTGCCCAGGCACACCTTCACAGAACCCTTTGGCAAATTACTCAGGGTAAAACTGACATGGCCAAACTTTTAACCTTATTTTCATGATGGTATGAGGGATCTATGTGTTCAGCCTCAACCCAAGTACTCCAGGTCTTCCCACACCCCTGTAGTAATGCACTTTTAGTTCAAAAAGGTGATTAATTTTGCTCACTATTTCTGCTCGTGAGTTCATAGTTCATTTAGCTGACTAGTTCATTAAAAGGATAAACCCCTAGAGATGACCGTGTATTTTCATGGGGGTCCTTAAAATATGCAGAAACAACTGTAGATAAAGCAAAACAGACTAAATACAAATACACTCACATACACAGACAGAACCTCTCTCAGGTCTAGCCACTCATCACCACACTAACTTGTTCCCCTAAAAATACCAATAAAATACTAATAAATACTAAAAAAAAGCTTTGCAAGCACTAACATGCATATACACCTTATTACACACATTACTCAAGTTTAATTACACGCAAGACCAGGCCGTTTGAAAATAAGCAAAAAGACATGCCATAAAGTTATGAATTAATAAGGCAGTGTGATGTCAAATGAAACAAGATTCCACACATAAATATGCTTAATTTATATCTCCTTTCTTTTTCCTCCAGCTATTACCTTGTATAAACCTATTACATTTTTATTTTTAGAATGTAAGGAAAAGTCAAGTCACCTTCATTTATACATTGCTTTTAACAATAGTTTGTCTCAAAGCAGTTTTTCAGTATTAAATAGGAAAATAGTGTGTCAGTAATGCAAAAGGACAATAGTAAACACTCAATTTTCAGTCATAGTCAGTTTATTGATTCAGTGATGTCAGTTCAGTTCAAATAGTACTGTATCTGTAAAATCAAGCTGACGATAACACTGGAAATCAATTGAAAACAATGTGCTCATCTTTGGAAATACTTTATTTCTTGACATTCACAACAATACCAGTGAAAATACATCACATTATGTGTATGCATATTGGTTAAACAAGCCATAAGGCTGTATTTAATAACACTGGACCATGTGGCTGGACCAAGTTATTTGTCAACTGCAATAACATACAACAAAGTAAAAAGCTTATTTTTTCAATTATATCTAATCCATTATTCAAGTACTTAATATAAGTGTAATGTACAATGTGCTTATAACAGAGTATCTGCAGCATTTTCCAAATCAAATGTAAGACTTTTAAGAAGCTTTTAAGACCTACACAAATATGACTGTAAAAAACATTTTTTATTGATTTAATTTACATACAGGTTTTCACTAAAACCAAAAGTTTTGTAGAATGATAAACTTCTAAAATGAGTCAAAAGTATCACTTGTCATATTGAAACGATTATTGTCAATCATTTATATTAATTTAGTAACAAAATATTATTATTCATATTTTTATTATTTATTCATATCAGTTCATTATTTCGATTCTTATAACACATTAACATGAGCTGTCGATCTACCAGTTCCCATTTACAACTGTGTGTTTGTGGAATAAAAATATTTGTAGATTTTTTTATTTGGTCTAAACTAAATCCAGACAGGTTTATTAAAAATGCAAATTCATTTTTCTATCAGCAGGCTTCCACAGTAAGGGCATTACACAGAGCAGCACAGGACCTGACTTTGAAATATGCAGCGACTATTTATTCAATAAAATCTTAAAAAAAAAAAAAAAGTAGCGCTGTCAAACGATTAATCACATACAAAATAAAGTTTAAGTTTGGCTAATATGTGTGTGTGTAGTGTGTGTAATTATTATGAATATATAAATATGCACAAATTAATGTATATATTTAAGAGAAATATGTTACTTATGCGTGTATGCAAATAATCTTGATTAATCGTTTGGCTAAAAAAAAGTTACATTATCACATGAAGCCATCATAAAAATCATTAAAAAAAAATCATAATTAGAACTGACTTATGGTCTTAACTTCAGCAGAACTAATTTAATTTTTTAACTGTGTAAGGACAAAAGGACAGTGACCATTTAAAATTATTTAAAAAAATAATCTTTAAGAAAAAAAAATACTTTTTTTTTTTTTTTTACTTTTTTACTTCAATTTTCAATTTTACTTCAATGGTGTGGTAATATAAAGTTACACAAGAGTTATATCCTATTACACACTCATACCCCTGTAATAACTCTACCACCATACCCCATAATGAAGAAATAACTTTTACATTTCAGCCTAAATGTGGTGATAGAAATAACAGCATGAGTTCACCAAAGTCATCTTCATGAATTTATTTCATGGCAATCTGCCCAATAGTCATTGTCAAAAGTTTAGCCTTGAGTTTTACACTATAGGAAAGGTCACAGGGTCACCGCAATCAATGGGAGTCTCTTCTTTTCTTTTCCTTCCTTTCCTATACTAAGGTTTATGCATCTTCAAGAAACATTCATGTGCTTAATAAATTGCTTGGCAATCTACAGATACAGGCTTATTTTCAACAATATAGAATGCATTCAGATTTTGATGTGCTTAATCAATCAGTGTAGTATCGGAAAATACACAGATACTGGGCAAGTCCATTTCCTTCAACACAGTCCTTTGTGCAGCTTCCATCTGGAGAAATACAGAAAAACAATATGAACAAGGTGTGGGAAGCATGAATAAATACACAAATAAATTATGAAGAGTAACAGTAATGGGGATTTTTCCATCAACACTCTTGAAAAAGCACGGCTTGAATTAACATTGTCTTTCACTAAAGGCTCAAGCTGTTCCACTTCCATAATTTAGCCATGTCGAGCCAATTTAGCCTCTTTTTCCTCCGTCCAAAACTTCAACCGGCCGACAGTTTAGTGACTTAACTTGACTAGTGACTGACTTTGCTACAAGCTGACTGGCTGTTGAAACAGGTGCCATGCCTTATATTCTATAACCAGCATCTGAAGATTGACAAGCTGAGTTGCAGCGACTGCATCAGCCATCTTGAGTTGATCTGAGACAGGCCAGTTGATGTTCCTGCAATGTTCCTAATCCAGGCTTTTCCTTAATCCACCTTGATGGAACATCCCCTGGTCTATGTTTGAGAGCAAACAAACATACATATGAATAAATTAATTACCTAAATAGTGTTTTATCCTCACTGGTGTCTGGACTACTGAGGCCACTTTGATCTTCTGCTTCAACATGTAGAAGGGCAGAGGTCTCAGGGCCTAAAGCAGTCTTGTACTGTTGGAGGACCACTTGCAACCTTTCTGACACATCTGACAGTCTTCTTCTTAAGAGACAGCAAAGTCCCTCATTTCCCTTGTCTACATCTCAAAAAACAAAAGAGATACCATTAAGGACAAACAAAAAGCGATTTGTGCTGCAGCCAATGTCTAGTAGCTTACATCTTTCTTCTTCATTACAGGTGTGCTAAAGTAACACCTTGTGTAGCATTCAAGAAGTTACATCAAGATTAATTTTAGCTTTCATGTAACAGCCACAGAACAAATCTCTTAAGCAAATGTAGACTTGATACCATATTGAACAACTATAATCCCCTTTTTATTATGTGCAAGCCAAATGACCATGGCAAACAGAACAATATCTGTTCTACTCCATCCGAGTTCTATGACTGAGACTGAAAGGTATTTTTTTTTAATTCATACTTTAAATGAACAGGGTTTTTATTCAACTTACCCTCCTCAGCTTTCTTGTTCTTGAGAACCACTGCCAGGCTCTGCAACCATGTGCAGTGTTGTGCCATCTCCAACACCAAAATCACTTGGATCAACATCACTTGGTCATGCAGTTGTTTCTTGATTAAAATGTTTGCTAAAAATCAACAACAGTTAAATACATACATGAGACAATCTGTTCATGAGCACAATAACACACAAACATGTACTTTTTTTAGTCAATCTGATACTAAAGAAAACTGAAAATATGTGCATAAACTAAAATGACAACACTCAATATGTTACATGCATGTCTTAGTTCAGTGTACTGTAAATAAATTCTTGTGAAGCATCTGAAAACTGACATACCACTGCCATGAACCTCCCACGGCCATATTTGAGACACAGTGCTCTCTCCAGTCAGGGAATGCTCCACCACAGCTTCATCAATGTTAATGGCAGAGTCTAGTACAAGACCATTGTATTTCTCAATCTCCTGAAAAAGGAGCTTTTTGTCTTCTGCCAGCTTCCTTTGAAGGCGGTGGCGAAACTTGCTGCTGTCTACAGAGACAGGAGGTACAGGTGGAGAGGTTTGTGACAGCACTCTCCAATAAGGAAAAAATATACTGCACCCAAAAAAAATAAAAATAAAACAAACTACAGCAACTGAAATATGTGAAAATTTCATTTTAGATTTACAAACAGGTAAAGTCCAGTGTGTAACATTTACATTCCTGGAAATAAGAATTGCTGTGCTTTAACTACTTTAGAATGGGCAGTTTTTATTAAATACAGTCCCCTTCCACGGAAACCACCATGTTTCTACGGTAGCCCACAACAGACAAACAAGCACTGGCTCTAACCACTATTTCCTACAGACTGGACTATTTTACATACATGTATTACATATATTTTTGGAGTAGGGTGCACACAGTAGCTTGAATATATCAACCTATTATATTCTATAGTTATACCATTCTGACGGTAAAGGGTTTGCTTCTGCTGCCTCACACTAAGGTAAAGCCCTTCAATTGACTGCTGAAGTCCTCTGTGTGTGGCGCCTCGACTGGCATTAGATGTATCTGGTGTCTCTGTAGAAATAATGGTGACAGCAAATTAACTGTTAAAACAACACAGAACCATTTCAGTGTTTGAATTCGTATTTGTATTTAAAACTCCTTTTAATCCAACTTCACTGAACTTGGTATGTGCACTTCCTGCAGGGAAACTGAAATACCCAACATAAATGTGGCAGAACATCTGATGGTGACATGTAGTTTGCTATAATCCATAGATGAACAGCCAATTGTCTTACCTTTATCTTTATTAAAAAAAAAAGATAGCAGTGGAACAGGATATTTGCTGTTTCTTTTAACTTGTCATGCTTACCGCCAGCTGCTCATTCCTTCACATCAGAAAGCCATTGTGACACCACTTTATCTGTGCAAAGCAACTCTGCTTTTAGTTCAGCTAGCCTTGCCGTTTCATCCTGGAGTCTCTGACAAGTCTGATAAACAGTGTTACACAATAATCAGGACGTTGTATGATTCAAAACAAGCCAAGTGCACACAGCAAAAGGATACACAAAACAATCTGTACATATTAAGGGCTTTCAGAAGGAATCTGTGGCGACACACAGCAACCTCCATCCCCTCTTCATCCAATTTGGAAGCCCTCCTCGATGTCTCCATTGCTTCTGTCCACTGGGAGTACCCACATGTGCCTTCTCCCTGTGTCTATGACACACATACAGTAACAAACACAACAATCAAATAATATTACTTTTTCAGTAACTAGTAGTGTAACTAATTACTACATTACAACATTACAGTTACCATCCATAAAAAAATGGTTAGTTACTTAGTTAATTTTGATGCCTCAACACTGCTGATTTAAAATCCAACAAACAAATAATTCCTAGATTTTCATAATTTTCACAACTCACACATGCATGTGATGTCCCCAGTGCAGCAGGCAAGCTTGAAATATGGAAAAGCTTATAATCATCAGATAGAAATATTGTGTTATATTGATTTTGTCAGGAAAAAAACAAGATGACCTGAGCACTGTTGTGGAAGGCTTTACTTTTCTCTGGCATTACATCCCACCCACATCCCTCTGATCAGCATGTGGTACAATATATCACTATAATTAAAAATCTTTTTGAAAAATTAAACGGTTTCTAACAAACATATGTGATTTGATAAAATACATAATGAAATATAATTGTATATATGTAACAAAGAAATTACAATTAGCTTCAAGCTACACATGACAATAAATGAGATTAATACAACACTTCTACCTGAATGTCACTATCAATCACTATTGAGTGTCTGTAAAAACTGCAATCCAATGTGGATTTTGGCCAAATGATGAGGCAGAAATATGTTGTTCTAGAAGAATTTTATGTGGAAAATACACAGTTACAACTGCTGTGGGACGTGAAGAAAAAAGTAATGTAACTAGTAACGTCTTACTGTTGCCAGAAAGTAATAAGTAAAGTAACAATATTACTTTTGAAAAGAGTAACTAGTAATGAGTACTACATTACATTCTTTGAGTAACTAGCCCAACACTGGTCTGCTTAAGAAATTTTATAATATGAGTAATTACACTTACTCTTCCGCCAATCTTGAGGTCCTTCAATTCAGGGGTCCACTGATGCTGGCACGTTTGACATACATATAGTGGCGGATGCAAGTCAAAACGTCCTTGGAACAAAAAAGTACATTTAAAAATTAATTTTACAACAGTTGCGTGTTTCTGCACACTGTGTCTTGATAACCATCACACTGCAGCCTTGACATCATCACTGATTAATTTCACTGATTAGGGATACCATAGGAATGAATGGGAAGTGCTGTAAGCTTATAAAACATTTTTTTTTTTCCAGTTGAAACTCTAAAAATAGTTCAGTCCAAAACTACGGTTTAGTGTAAAACATGTTGAAGATTAGCAGATAGGCTGTCACTTCAATAAATGATAAGCTATTTCTTTAAAAAAGCTGTTTATTCAGCATAGTGAACCCTCTCCTCCTTTGACATCTGCTCTCCTTCTCTACACCGTAGCTTTTTTGGCTAAAGGTTGCAGGCTTGCCTTCCAGTGGCTTTGGTATCACACATTGTTTACATTTGTCAAATTCACTAAATTCTAACAGCTGTGTTAACTGGACTAACTTTTTTTTGGTTTGGTTTTTTGGTCTGTCTTTGTTTTGGCTAATGACAATACCGTGTGCTATACCATAGGTTTTGACATGACTGCAATTGTAAGCACAATGCCACAGCACACTAGTATGAAAAACATCAAATCTACAATAGAAATCTAAATAGTGAATTGTTTTTACCATTGATGGTAATTAAAATTACTGGTTTGCCTGATAAAATGGTGAAGTTGGTGCTTTCACAGGAGCAGTCTGGCACCTTCACAGTCGGCAAAATGCAAAAAACTCACTAATTTAGATTATTTGTAACTGGCTGCAGACACACATGAACAGCAAAATGATGGCTTTCGTGAGAACACACTATACCTTGCTCATGGATGCGATGTCCATCTTCCCCTTAAATGCCATACGAGGTTGGTGGAATGGCCTCAAAAAATCCATGAATGATACATTCCCTGTTGTGGAGTGGCTGTTTTTTGTGACGTAATACATCACACTCCCCACAGAACCACTCCTCGGGAAGACACTCTGTGCACCTAGGGAGAAAATAAAAAAAAAATTCTAATACATTATTTCAGGTGAATAACTCACATAAAGTATAACACACTCAATTTAAGCTATTCCAAATTTAGTTATACGCTAGGTTTAACTGTATTGTGTTTAGCACCGGCACCTTACAGCAAGAAGGTCCTAGATTTACTTTTCTCATAAATGTGGTTCCCATAAATGTGGGGTGCCCAAGTTTTATACCACCCTAAAACACATGCATCCTAGCCTATATAGCAGGGCACTTTATTTCTCAGCAAGCCTAAGCTGGGTAATTAAAGCTTAATATTCATGAAAACCAACCTAATAACAGCAGGCTCATGGCAAAGCCAACACAATGGATGACCAACAGCCTCTTTTGCAATAAGGCATTTTAAGTGGTATGGTCTTGCTTCTTTCCAGCGATCTGAGGCTTTCTGCTGCCGAAAAGACCATGATGATGCAGAGCTTCTTTGACGCTCAGAAGGATAAGATGCCAAAATATTAGAGAGCCTCTCCATATTTTTTTCTGTAAAGAAAATATAAAATAAAGTCATAGAGGTCAATTTAGATGAGGACCAATTAAAAGTCAACTAATAAATATTTAGCATAAACACATGATTCCATGATTCAGTTCCAAACTAGCCTAAATGTTTAATAAATTGTGTTCTTAATCCATTTACTGCACTGTCAGTTTTGTCTAAGCAGTTTTTCTTTAATTACACATGGTTTCTAAATTGATGTGATTTACCAAATTCCTCTTGAGGATTTAGTTTTGCTGAGGGTACAGTAAGTGGGACGTCCACACTGGATGGTAAGGAGTGCTCAAGAGGAGGGTGTGTGACTGTAAAACAGTACATAGAAGAATAACGTTATACTATCATTGTATTCATGTTTTATTTTTTCAACCCAAAGCTGAACAATTTGTGAAATCAGACATATTTCTGTTAAGTACTTGGTAATATATGCCGAATGCCACCTGACCAAACCTCAAAACAGGTATCATTGCTTCTGCTCGTCGGAGGACGTGTTAATAGCTGTACTGTATTATGGCGATATCGATGGACTTTTAAGGTAATCAGTTAAACGAGTTGGCTGTTTTTATTGTTGACATTTTTTCGATTTTTATATATAAATGTTAGTTAAAAGGACATTGGTTAAGATCATCTTTAGTGTCTACTTTGAAGGCAACTTAAGTAAAATAGCTTCATATTTAACGAGACATATGCAAAACAAGTGAACCAGAAGCAACGAGAACTGTTTAGCAGAATACGGAAGTCTGTTGTGCATAACCACTAAAGTGCCACCGAAAGGTTTATGTACGTTTTAATGTCTTTTAGATATTGTAACATTTTAAATTCTAAACAATTAATTACAGTGTTCTAATTTGATTTGGTTCACCATTTACATAATTCAGACATAACCTGTAGCTGAAGCTTGCCGTCGCCCTCCTTGCCTCTGCCTTGGCTTGCCGCTCCCTAAAAGGTCCCTTCTGGAGGTCTGTGGAGGGTCTCCTTCAGAGCGTGCACATTTCCTCTCCACAGATGATGTCTGTGTGTGTGGAGTAAAAATTTCTTGTAAGACTGATGTTGTTAAAGGTACTGGATCCAAAAGACAGGTAATTAGTGAAAGGAAAACACAACATAGTGTGTTAGTAAGGTTTTGAATGTCTTAAAATGACCCTTACATTATCCAAGGCTCTGTAACTCGGAGGGATGGAGCTCCATTCCTTAATAAAAAAATTCCCTCATTTACATTTGCCAATGAGCATTATAAGATGTCAATTACTTAAATTTACCATGCAACATAGCTGCATGACATATCCTGCACTCGTCCTTCTTCTACATTCAATACATTTTTACTTTACGTTATCCCCCATTCGCATGCTCAAGTATCAAATGATTTAGGTATATAAAAAATCTTACCATGGCTTCAGCTAGAGCATGGTCTAATTTCAGTTCAAGAGCCATGCGTCTCCCCTCTTGGTAGTGGGGATCCTGTGAGTCAGGTTTATGTTTGGTCGCCATTACAACACAAACAGATACAGACAAAGGACAGACAGACTGACAAAGATGGATATGACAGACAAGTATATAGAGACAGATAGAGAGGAAAGTTTGTGAAATAAAGAGTGAAAGATGGATAGAAATATAGTTAGTGAGACAGATGGACACAAAGGTTGCAAGAGATAGACAGATAGAGATAGATAGATATATAGATGATAGATAGATAGATAGAGTTTGGCTCTTAAAAGTGCCTTTGGGTTTGGTTAGATTTGGACAGATTCGGGAAAGATTTGGACAGGTGACTTATTTGACAGGATCTGGAAGGAGAACAGAAAATGTTAATTATGTAGTGTTGAGTAGTTATGTTAAAATAAGGTTTAAAAAGTGTACCCCTCTAGTGAGATATTCTGAATTTCTTATAAATACTTAAGGTAAATGAATAAAAAAAATCATGTTTTGTTATTTTCTGTATGCTTCCTCATCCCAGATTTAAAGGCAATGTTATGTGTAGTAATGTTAGGCCAAGTTATGTCATGTCAGTTCAGAATCAGAAGTTAGGGGACATAGATGTCAAATGTAATAATACCATAATGCTTTTTTTTTTTTAATCTTAGTTGTAATTGGCTAAATAGCCTACACTGCTGGACAATAACAAACAAATAATTTGTATTGTATATTTTATATTTTTCTCCTGTATTTTTTCCCATTTTTATCACAGGATAAGGCAGAAAATATATTCCATAGTTCACATACTGTAATAAATGCTATGTCAAAAACACTGCATTATTTATATACCACATACCATAAATTTCATATATTTGTCTTTCACCCTTTCATCAGTCACAACGTTTCTGTTTTTATTCAGCAGAGCTGCAGCAATAGCTGGATACCTTTGTCAATATTAGGGATTTCCTGGCACGTCACTCGTTATTACTTCAGGATTTTTTTTAGTACTTTCTGCGCAAGAGCGCCCTCCAGCGTCGAGTATGAATGAATCATTACACCGCTTCAGCGTGTTTAGCGTCCATAATGTTCACATTTTCTCATTTTGGATACGACTGAAACATAAGGTCATGATGATTGAGATAAAATCACCCTTGACCCACACAATAATGCAGTGCTCCACGCTAGGTTACCCTTAAGCTGATATAACCGAGAGTTAGCTTATACTTAAGTCTGATAGGCCGTTTAGCCTAATTTCACAAGTATATGTTTTTTTTTTCCCGCTGATAATGAGGAAACCATTGGTCGGGCTTTAATCGTTGTCCTAATATGAAAACCACGTGAGTCTAAGGGCAAAGAAAGGGATCAGTTATAAGATTTAAACAAAACGTGCTCATTAATTATTAGCCCGGTACCTTAATGAACAGTGGTTTGAGCTCAATGACAAGAATTCACCCAATCGCAAAGCAGGCTGGCTCCATCTCCATAGCAACGGAGGCTGAGGATCATGGGTATTGCTGGCGTCCACTGTCCAAAACTTTTTCTTTTTTTTTTCCTTTTCTTTTCTTCATTTTTTTATATATTAATTTTATACATATATTAATTTGTATAAAATATTAGTGATATATAATTTTTTAACACATATCACTCATAGAGGATACATACGTATCCTCGTATATACGTATATATAAATAAATGTTATATAAACTGTATTTCTTAGTAAAAACGACAACATTTAGATGCGATGGCTGTAGTCTCGTTATTTTACCGGGAGAATATATTTATATTTTTATCTGGAAGCACTGACGATCGTTTTGAGGAGCCTACAGAATAAAATGCAATAGAAACAAAAATCTCCTACGTAAATGTTGAGTAAAGTAGCGCTTAAAATAAACAAATAAAAAATGAGGGGGGAAAACAATACAGCGTCTGTGGACCCCAGTGTCAGAAAGAAAAACGTGGTGGAGGCACGAAAGATATTTCCTATTGAAACACATTGGATCGAAATTCGTGCAGAGCGACACGAAAAAAGAGGGAAATTCGTGTCCATGAACACGAATCAATAGATTAAATTTCGTGACTATATCACGAGTCATCCGGATCTTGTGGGAAAAAAAAAAACCTTGCGAAAAATTAAATTAAACGAATTCAAAAACACAGATTAAATGTCTGTGTTCGCTGTCAGATTCTGGTATGAATGTCCGCATTGCATTATGGTTAATGGGCTTAGAATGAGCCCCGCTCGGCCCGTGTTCTGACTTACTGTAACATTTCACCGGTAATAAGACCGAAATAATATTATTAAAATAAAGAAATGAATGAATACAATGATAACATCTAAATAGATGTCGATAGATGTAGCGTTATAGTTTTTAAAATATCGATAAACAGCAAAGCAATCCAGCTTCGCAATAATGACCGAAAAAGACCGAAATAATAATAAATAATAATTAATATACAGCGCCGCCACTCCCACCACGCGCAGTGCTGAGGGGGCACCAAAACTATAGCCTAATGAAAAATCAATAATCATAGTCAATAATTATAATGCCGATATTATTTCAGTATATATTATTATGCACCTTTCAGGAAAGAGTATTCAATTGCTCTAGAGATGGTGCCCCCAGTGGTCCGTTGGATTGCGCAATTCGCGCAGCACCTGACGAAGTTTGACTTTGACAGTAGGAGGTATATAAAAGACTGTCTTTAACTGTCTTTATGTTTAAAATCATAAAGGAATTATGGTTAGGGCACCAAAATGGCTAGCAGCAGCACTGCACATGTATAATCCGTGATAAGATCTCGTGAATAAATGTTGATTAAACAGCTTCTCTGCTGCAGCCCGACTGGCAGAAAGAATCGTGCAGTTGCACGAAAGATGCATCCAATTGAAATGCATTAGTTTAAAAAACGTGCTGGACTTACGAAAATAACGAAATAAACGTGTCCCTGCCACGAATAAATAGATTAACTTACGTGACTAAATCACGAACTGCCGTGAGACTGGGTTGGAAATCTAGTCAATCAGTGTTTAATTCTCGCAGTCTTCTTCTTGATGGTCTCTTTTATTGGTTTTCACACATTTATTTCTCTTTCGGTTCTCTTTTCTTTTGCTGACTCCTGATTTAGCCGCTCTTGCAAACTGAAAACAATTACCTCATGCTTTTTTCTCATAACTCTATTTATAGATGTTCTTAGTTTTAATATGCCATTTCCTTGCAGGCATATCCAGTTTAACAGTGGACATCACAGGATATTCTGCCCTGATTCTAGTTTGAAGGGAGCATATTCACCTTATTTTTTGCTGGCCATTTTGCGCGGCCATTTGTAAATTTTATGGGTCTGGCTTCTGGTCTCATCCGCATCCAGCTATTTTTTGCTGCACAAAAGAGTTTGTGGACTGGATTCTAGTCTGTCACCAAATATCAAGGCCATCAAATAAAATGTGATGCAATTATATACAATGTAGACACTTACAACAGTCTATTCATGTTAATAAGTAAGATCATATTCATGTATAAAATGCAATCAGACAGGTGTTGTATAGTGTTACATTTTTTATGACTTTTTTTTTTTTAACACTGTCCATTTTTTCTACTTTTGGTCTTCATAAACACAATCAATTTTATAAAAATGAAAGAGGCACACTGTAACTCCAAACTCAATTGTGTATTTCAGATGCGTCACATCCCACAACTTCATCATCTGCAGAGAGAAACTGACACTCAATTACACCAAAATATATACATAGTAATGGACTGAGATATTTTACTGGAATTTGGTCTTCATCACTATTTCTATTTTTTGTTTTACTACAGGCAACAAGATATATGAGACAAGGCAGATGAAGAGATTAAAAATGATATTAATAAAATAAACTATTATGAAAAGGTTATATAACACTATGAAGGTCCTGCAGTATATAGCACTTTCAAAGCATTGTTTTTTATGTAACCTTATAAAAAGGGTTCTGCTATTGTTACAAGCCAAAGAATCCTAATCTACTGTTTAGAATCATTTTTCATAATTGTGCATGAAGTCTTTCAAGCATATATTTAACTAAAAATAAATCATTCAATCATAAATTGTGAATTATCTCTTTCTGAAACATTTCATAAGATTTCCCGAAGAAATGGCGTAGAGAAAAGGATTCAGACAGCAGTTTAGCAAAGCCAGAGTCTTGCTTATATCACCGAATACTCGACGGAAGGACTTCAGTTGACAGTAGACACTTGGATGAGATGTTTTAGTCAGAGTAGTGACTATATCAATCACATTGATAATGTGCACAGGAGTCCAAAACACAAAAAAAGCCACAACGATCCTGATCACAAGCCTCTTCTTGTAAGTCCTAACGTTTGTCC